>BLKR01010674.1:0-47500 GCA_011170035.1 Teleogryllus occipitalis | reverse complement strand
TTTCGCCTAATTAGTTAAATATTATTTTATTCAATGATTCTTGACCCGTTGTAATTATATGCCTAGTGGTTCTTGAGTTTGGGTCACAAGAAAGAAAACTGACACTTTACATTGCCGACGTTTCGGCCATATATTTGGCCTTCATTAGGGCTACAGTAGAGATAATAACATTTATTTACATAAATATGTGCAGTGCACCATTTGATTTGAGTTATAATTAGTTAGTTTATTAATATAGTTTATTTAATTGTTACCTGTAAGTATTCTGATAAGTCAGTGTAATGTATTTTGATGAGACACAATACATTAAAAATAATACGACTTCAAAAAGAAAAGGCACCTTAAGAAGATAGTAAAAGCAAGACTAATCAAAAGGCAAAAGAGACGGGATAATAACATTAGCGGCAAGTGACGTTAACGTAAACGCATGGATGAACATTAGGCACGGCTAAGTGGACTACTTCATGACCCAAGCTCTAACAGGACACGGAAACTTTAACCACTACCTAAAAAGATTCGGCATCAGACGCGACGAAAAATGTAACCGCTGTGCTAGCGCCGCAGACGACGTGCGTTACACAATATTTTTATTTATTTATTTAGTGAAAAAAAAGTAAAAAACTGTATGTGACGTATGGGGGAGAAAATCATCTGCGCACGCATTCTCGAGTTTCAGAATCCCTTCCCAACAATTTAACTATTAATAGTTGAAAGATGAAAAAATAATAGCAGTAGGAATAGCAATAATAATAATAATAATAATAATAATAATAATAATAATAATAATAATAATAATAATAATAATAATAATAAATTTTAAAAAGCGAGAAATTAACATTTCAAAAACTAGATATTTTCGTTTCCGAGTTATAGAAAACTTATTTGTCACGGTAAATGAACTGCAGATTTGATTTTTCTGTATTGCTTATAAAATCGAAACTCACCCTAAGCTCTACTATCACGACAAGTAAAAGGAAAGCTCAACAAAACGTGCGCATACTGAAGCTGCATTTACGTCCAGAAGCAAATCAAGGGGTCATCTCAGCATTTGCTCAATGGATCAGGGAAACTGGACAAAACCCGATCGATGGGGGTCACTGACCCGGAGGCTGAAGTACACTACTTGTTACAGGCATATTGTCGTTTTAAAAAAAATATACAATACATATGTAAACTAAATCATTATACTATATCATTGTTTTGTTTTTATTTTTATTTATTTTATGTTTTTATTTTTATTTTATTTATTTTATTTAACTGTAAGGAATGGGATCCAGAGATAAGAACTAAAAAATAAAATTAAAGAAGACATCAATCTTGACACCATGACAAGAATGTCAACAAAAGAAAATTGGAGACTTATACAAAAATTTGTAGGAACAGTTCTAAAGAAAAAGTACGAGTAGGAAAAAAAGATCCGACAGGAACACAACATAATGAAGCCTCGCCGATGTGAAGTACTGTGCTTAACAGTTCCGCACTGGCTGAGAGGTACGTAGTAAACGGGGATGTTTTTAGCGAGTCGCAGGAAAGGCATCCCCACATAACCTTGGAGACGGCTCCACGATATCTGTCAGCAGATTTTTCACCTACAGAGGCAAAAAAAGAAGCAGCAGTAGCAGTAGAAGTATATTAGTAGTTAATCCTTGCTTTTTATCCTTTCTGTCAGGTGCCCATCCTGCCTTAGTGTTTATTTTGATGGCTCGTGGTCACATCAGGCATGTCTGGGTTAAAAAGATTCTTCGGAAATTGCAACATCGTTAAACAATCTTGAATTTTCATGTCAATACTACAAAAATTTCATTAAAAAAATCTCATTATCAATTCTTTTATTAAAGCACGTTCCAATTAATCGTTAACCATTCAATTTTAATTCAATATTTCAAAGTTCTGTGTGGGCATAGTTGTCATAATATATTCACTGTAAACTAGTTTTCGGTATCGAAAATTAGATACAGAAACATTTTATTGCGTACACTGTACATGCACATTCTTTCCTTTGTTTCAGTATACATGTGTACCGAAGCAGAGACATATTGACCGAAGCACAGCTAATTTTGCGTACAGAATCATCCACAACATATGATTATCAATGACTATGAGTAAAGTCTCCATAAAATCGATTTTCTGTTCGATGCAAACGAATGCAATTTAGAGGAGCGATATTTCATTCGAGTTTCCATCTCTTATACCCACGACTACAAGCATTCAAATGATTTTTAATTTATATGAGCGTGAACGAGTTGATTTTACAGTACCATCTCCTCCGTTTAATTACTGATGATAAGGACTTATTGCACATCATTCAACATTCATAAGGACATATTGCACGTCATTCAACGATAAAAATATCGTAGACAATGGGAGTACATTCCAATCAATTTGTTAGAAGGTGGTCACGTTATTTGTTATTTGTTGTTCACAAGAAAGGTGATCTCGTACGTGTGGCTCTGATATGATAAATTGAACACTTTAATTGGGTTAATAACATTTTATTTGCGACCAGTTTTCAGTTCCTTGCACACTACCCCATTTTTCGTCCATTTTTGTATGTGGCGTGAAGGGGTACATGGTGTTTTGCCGTAGTTTCCTAGATGACAGTAACAAAGGATTATATCATTTCTTACGTGGTATGTAGTATGTATGTACGTATGTATTTGGCATTTTAGTGTTAGATTAATCCGACATTTGCCAGTTAGCGGTTTTCCCACACTTGAGCCCTGTTTTTATTGATTATCCACGCCTGTGTATAAGAGAGACATGATGCGAGAGTGACGTATTCCATATCTAGCATACTTGACCTGCTTGAGATTTTCTTTCGTCATATAACTGTAGAAACTAAGATGATAGTAATGAAAAGGTATAATTCTTTCTTTTTTTTTTTTTGTCTCGACCGGAAGCCGAGTCCGGAATCGCGCCACTGAAAGCTAGCATGCCGTCCATGAGCCAGTCGACGGACATGTTACATTGTATTTGAATCAATGATTCTCGGTTTCGCTCCCATTCGTCTTTCGGCTTCGCTCCCATTCGTCAAGTTCGAGCACCATGGAGTATGGTTGCTGGTTAAAGTATCCTGCGCGCCCCGGTATTTATTAAACACAATCTTGTATTAGACAGGAAAAGGACTGAATTATATCTCGAGTGTACTCCCGCCAATACTGCGATTTTTCCATAGCTGAATGTGACAATTCATCAGCTGTTACCGTGCCATTCAATCGGGACCTTACATGTCACTACAGTGACGTCACTATGGTGGCTTTTAACCTTCCGATTGGATGACACCGACACAGCTGATTTACGTCGGAGGCAGCTATGAATAACACGTTTCTAACAGTTTACTCTCGAATACAGTATTTTAATTGAATAGCAAATATTTTACTACGGTATAAATTTCTGATATAAAATTTTACAGCATTGATAGTGAAAATCACCAAATGTTTCAAGGTATATAATATTCATAAGGATAATTGTGTTATCTGAATGAAACAAAATTCCTTCAAAAGTACACACTGAAATTTACTTTTAGGGGGTACGAAGGGAGACGCGGTGGTTTTACGAAATCTCATGCAAACATAATTTTTTCACTTGTTTTGAAGGTCACGTGTACAAATTTTCATTTCGAAATAAAACTGTAGATTTGTACGAAAAACATATAAACGTTCCTGTAAATAATAATGTTGCAATAAATAATATAAAAATAATCAATTTTTAAAAAGTAGTAAAAGTTATGCTCTACTACACACTTGTTTTCAGTGAGAAACAAACAGGCAAAACTCGTAACATCAATTGAATTGGATTTGTATTGGAATAAGCAATCAATATTATAAAAATACAGTTATTTTGTAATCCCCGACAAACACT
Organism: Teleogryllus occipitalis; assembly: GCA_011170035.1. Lineage (NCBI taxonomy): Eukaryota > Metazoa > Arthropoda > Insecta > Orthoptera > Gryllidae > Teleogryllus > Teleogryllus occipitalis. The sequence goes on along the minus strand of BLKR01010674.1, from coordinate 43,639 downwards.
CCAGTGTTATTTACTTATATCGATTTCCTCTTCTCTAGGCTCGAAAAATCAAACATTCTGTTCTTGAGAGAGGAACTGAAACTCTTATAATGCCCTTCACTCACTCCCCCCTCTCATTTTCATACACATACGCTCATACAGTAATTTGGCCACACGCCCAGGCGCTCGTTCCCTCCTCGCTCGTAAGCTCATAAGCTATGCACACGCTCTTGTGTTCGTACACTCATGCCTTCATAAACTTAAACCAAATTGCTTCAATCATTCATTCTCATAAACTTAAACCAAATTGCTCATGCACTCAAGAGCTCATGCCGTAGCACCCTCATACACTGAACCATTCATACGCTTTGACGCTCAGGAATGCTTGTATGCATTTGTACGCTCACTCGCCGTTCGTACGCTCACAACCTCATACGCTCACCCGCTCATTCGGTCACACATTCATACGGTCACACGCCCACATCCTCACAAACTCACGTTCACACACGTATACGCGTACTTGTCGCCACTCGCCGACAACAAAAGCCGCATTCGTTCCGCGGCTCACCAACCGGCCAGCCGCTCCGGCCGAGCCTGCGGTGGGTAGCGGGCGGGGCGGCCGCAAAAGAAGGCCGCACGTTGAGGTCGAATAAATCAAAACGCCATAAAGTGCGTGTTAGAAGCAGCAACAGCAGCAGGATGTCGCGGCGCGGCCTCCAAGATAGCCTGTATATGCCCCTCTCCACGAGGACCCTTGCCTCAGAAACGTGCACAAGGACACTGTTTCAACAATACATTAATGCAATCGGGATTATAAGTAAATTATTAAAATATTTGTTGTCTGTGAATAAGTAATTTAATTTATGGCCAAAATTTAAGATAATATTTGAACACTGAATTACAAAAAGAAAGTTTTCATTCATTCAATTACTCCTTCAAACACTCATTTAATTTTGAGATTTCGATTTTGTGGTTTGGAAACCCCTTCAGAACATTTATTAATATTCAGTTGTTGTCAAAAAAATAAGGTACATATTTATAACATTTATATTTAGAATTGACACTGATTCCTCTCAACAAATCATTATGGAACGTGGCTTACCAAACAATTAGTAGACAGTTATTGGAGCAAAATAAGAGTAGCATATCCAAATGAATGTATCTAAAATAGTGACCCAAAATTAAACAAAAAATTCCGTCTTTGTTTTAAGTCACAATTATATTTAATGCGAAAATGATATCTCACCAATAAAAAGGTTATCTGACATCCCACACTATTACAAATTTGAATCTATCATTCAAATAAGAAACTTATTTATTTATTTTACGTCAAAAAACAGTTCAAACTGGGTATGACGTGCTATGGGGAAAAGTGAATTGTCTGCACATTTTCAAACTTCAGTGATCCCTACACTAAGTCATATACTACTTAATTTTTTTTAAAAAACTCCCATGTAATAAAATATATTTTCAAGGATAAATAAGCAATACATTTTTGCTCTTATCCATGTTGTCCTTCGGAATAATACTTCCTGCCGCGACAACATGGAAACGATAATTTGAATAATTGTATTTCCCACTGAATTCTAGAAGACGTGCACAGAAAATGAAGTTACATTTATGTCCAGAAGCAAAACAAGGGGCCATCTCAGCATTTCCTCAATGGATCAGGGAAACTGGACGAAAAACCTGATCGAGATGGGGGTCATTGACCCGGAGGCTCAATACAATAGTTGTTACAAGTTGTTTATACACATTTATACACTCTAAATGGTAAATAATGCACTATGCATCATTGTTAAAATTAATGTTACTTTTCTTGTGATGCTCAGTATAGTCTCTCATTGTATAGAAACAGTTATGCATTAGAAACGATTTCACTTGGGATTTAAACTTTTCTATCGAATTTAATCGTTTAATGTCATCTGGCAAAGTGTTGTAAAATAATGTACATGTATTGTATGCGAATTGTTTGTAATGAGCTGTGGATACTGTCACCTGATGAATATGATTTCTACGTCGAGTATTATAGTAATAGACATCGGCATTTTCTAAAAATATATTCCCGTCCTTAAGCAAGTCATTTTTGACAAAAACAACTGATTCGTAAATGAACAGACACGGTAATGGTAAAATTCCTAGATTAATGAAGAGAGGCTTACATTAATCGCGTGGGTGGGATTTGGTTATTATTCGTACAATTCGTTTTTGTAATCTTAAACTCTGGGAGCTATAAGATGTATTTCCCCAGAATATTATGCCATATCCCGCCTGAGAAGGCGGGAATGAACATACGCGAAATATACACAACGAGCAGTATGAAGGCTGACTGAATTTGCAAGAATTCTGAACGCGTAGCATAACGAACTTAATTTTGTGTTCAATTCATTTAAATGGACGTTTCATTGAATTTGACTGAATTGAGAGACCTAAAAATTTTGTTGCTTTAACATTAGTCAATGGTACACCGTTCATTTGCAATGGAGCACAGAATTGTTTATTTGAAATGGAAAACTGCATTAAAACCTTTTTCTTTTCGTTTACTATTAATTTGTTATTTCGGAACCAATTTGAAACATCTGATATTATACTATTTACGGTTTCTTTATTGCAAAGAATGTTCGTATCATCCGCAAAGAGAACCGTTCATCCGTTTCGAATCGTCGAGGCATATCGTTTACGTAAAGTAGGAACAGAATAGGGCCTAAAATCGTTCTTTGAACTCCTCGTGCAATGGGCAAAGAGTCGGAAAGGTGCGTACGTAATGTTCCATCATTCCAGTAAGGTATTTAAACTCTCTGAGATCGTTGTTTAAGGTACGAACATAACCAATCTAGAGCAATACCACGGATTCCATATGAAGGTAATTTTGAAAGTAAAATGTCATGATCAATGACGTCAAATGCTTTTGAGTGATCTAAAAATAATACAATAGGTGCCTCGTTTTGATCCAATGATGAAGCGACATCTTTAAGAAAAGAAATATGGCTGTTTCCGTTGATTTTGATTTTCTAAATCCATGTTGGCAATCTGAAAGCGTGTCGTGTTTAGTGAGAAAGGTTTCCATTCGTACGTAAAAAAGTCTCTCTAATATATTTAAAAAAACTGATAGAAGAGAAATGGACCGATAATTTTGAATTTCATTTTTGTTGCCTTTTTTTTGAAGAGCGGCTTAATTTTAGCTGTTTTGAAAATATCTGGAAACGTTCCGGTGCATAACGATGAATTAAATATGTGAGTTAACGGGTGTATAATGGCATACGCACAGGTCTTTAACAAAGAATCCGGGAATTCATCTAAACCGGACGAATATTTATTTTTTAGTTTACCGATTATTTTGAGAATTTCATAGGAAGAAGTTTCGGAAACGAACATCGTGTCTAAAATTTTGGGTTCAAAATAAAATTTCTTCAAAATAAGAAACTTCAAAATAAACTTTCAAACCAACAAAACTGCAACCTTCAGGTACCAAGTTTTTCTCTAACAGATTTACACGAACTATGCATAAACTGAAAATATACTTAAATTTGTTCATAAAATGGCACCATATATATATATATATATATATATATATATATATATATATATATATATATATGAAAAAATATATTATGTACTGAACATATACATAAATTGGTACACAAATTTGTACATTTAATATGTTACATAATTGATATATAAACTGGTATATTAAAATGGTACATAATTAATATGATATCGTAGGCTTCCGCGGCCGGAGTCATGATCTGGGTTGTCCGGGTGACGCCGCGTCGAAGGCTGAGGTGCCGACGTTTCGACCGACATATTGCGGTCCTCTTCAGGGCTGTACTGCACAGGCAGTACATAATATCAGCCGCTAAAATGTTTTAAATGGTTTTCGGTTTTAGGACGGATAAATAAGTAAAGAAGGAGAAAACCGGCTGCAAAACGAGTATTCTTTTAGCGGTAATTTGTGGTTGGCGTTTACATTTCGCGGGGTGAGAATCAGACGGTTCTATTTGACAAAATATAGTACATTTTGCAGGAAAACGCTTCAATGTTTGGTGTTGGCAACAGCGCAAAGTATTAATATGATATGATCGCTTGCATTCTTTAAATAGTGAGCACATAATATTGAATGGAATGTTTATTGTTTTATTGAGGAAAAAACTGAAAGGAACATTCACAATAAATTTGTTAAAACGTTACATTATTTATTACTACGATCCCTTTCTTTAATTTGTTATGATGTCAAATCTATTTTAAAAATTATATATTACATATTATAAACTATCAATTAATCATGAATTTGTAATCGATTAGTCCTTAACTGAATGTTGTAACCTGATTATATTTTTCTTGAATCAGGAAACTGCTGATGACGGCTAAGCTAGCTCTTTCATTAAATAATATTGTTGGCAATGATTATTTCATACAAACGCCTATAATTATTTCATACAAAAAGAGTACTTGCATACAGTGTGAACGAATGGAAAACCTAGTCATTGTGATACAGTGTCGTATGTGCATTAATTTTATTGATTGATTGATTACTTTGTGTCTCCTGGCGCTTCAACTGATATGATGCTCCGTAAGTGCAGTGCATGTTTTATCACGGGACGTGGCAGTAATCTTCCCCTGCTGGACAGTGATATCCGGTTCCGATCTACACGTCAGCTTGCTGGATTTTCTCTATTTAAGTACTATCTCACACCAGTGGGGCACCGCCCCTGCCAGAACAAGCTCTTAAGTACCCGACTACTCTCCTATTATGGGTAGCAGTATAGTGCATGTAAGTGTGTGTGTAAGAGGTGATGATAGAACAAGGTAGAAGAAAGAAATCGCGCGCGGTCCATGACCAGTAGGTAATAGTGCAGCTCCAGCATTCGCCTAATGTTGATCGGAGAAAGCACGGTAAACCACCGATCAGAGCAACCGGTCAGTAGAATTCTTCTACAGTCAGCGGTTGAATTCGACCTAGCTATCAAGCTAGTGACGAAAACCTGCCGGGTCTCGTACCCCAGGACCTCCCCGTCAGATGCTCAATCAACGGCATTCTTAGTTTGTATGTTAACAACATTTACGTAATGCAGTAATGTGCAAAGAATGAAAACGATAGTGTAATTTATTCAGAAGTCTGTTAGTGATTTCTCAGAATCATTTCATGAGAAATCTCACTTCCTGATTGTTTCTTGCACTTAATATTTTGTTCTATTACATTTTGTAAATTAGTATTCATAAGTAATGCATTTGTGTTCTTTCTATTATATTTAACTACAATGCTGGTTACTACAGAATCAAATTTTAATATTATTGGTACTATTCATGAACCTAAACACTCAAATAACAATTTTGTGAATGGAATTCACCACTTGACCCGTAACTTACAGGTATGTAAAGTAGCGCGCCAGCTCTACCCAGCCAACAGTAAAGAAGAACAGAACCAAAAGAGAGATTCAGAGAATAGAACTTAGCAAATATAATTTTAAAGAGAAAAGGTTTCCTCGAATTGTCTTTAATTCTAATCACCGAGTTCCGAAAAGCCATTTTATTATTTCCGTCGCCATATCCTTTGATTTCTTCTCGGAGAGGTCGTAATTTTACGATGTAATAACCCTTACGTCATTGTATCGTTATATACAACTCAATATGCTCAATCGTTATATCCAATAATATACTTAATAGGAACTACAATTAAATAAAGGATATGAAATATTTGGTTATATATGATTTTGGATTTCAAGTATTATTTATATCAATGGTTAAAATGAGAACGAAATTGATTAATTGACGGTATTGAAGCAACTACATAAACGTTGCTAAACACAGTCAATCATCAACACCTTTCGTTGCTCTTGAGTAAAAGTATTTTTTTTAATTTCACTCTTGCACTTCAAATTACGGTGCAGCTCATTTTCAACGTGTTTATTTCCTAAACTGCGTTTGACAGTTGTTTAATGTTCACATAAGACTTGTTTATGTAAGACTTAAAACATATGTGTATTGATGTATGTAACTTGACTTGGAATTACAAACAAGTATAAAATAATATTGCTATGATTCAAAGTATATTTCATAAGCAATTTCTGATTTCTTTTGGACAATTAAAAAAAGTTAGAAAAGTATTAAAAGTAGGTAGAGTGTTTCACAACTATGAAGAAATCCAAAGATATAAATTCAAAGGATTTTGGGCAAGGTACACATGCTCTTCGCAGGTGCACGTGCTCTTCGCAGGTGTACGTGCTTGTAAAGTGAAACTTTGCCTCTTTTTAGTAATATATAAATACATCTGAAATCAAAATTTTCATTATTGAAAAGTTTCAAAACGATAATTTAGGTCAGACAAAACCTGCAACTGCTTTAAACTTTCAGTAACTTCATGAGTGTAAAACATCTCGTCCTAATTTTTAGTTTGAAGGACTTTGGACCATCTTCGGGGGTCCCATGGATTGCTTATCTCGTCGTTGATAAGTAAAATCTCTTGATGATAAGTATGACATAACCCTGTTTTAGCAAGTGACTTGAAGATTTAAATGCAACAGGAAGTGAGTTAAGCTTATCTCCTAAAGAAAGTTTTTAAACAAAAAGGTAGAAGATGCCATTAATGAATAGGAGCGAAACAAATTGTAATTTGAAGTGGATTACGTATCTGGAGAGTAGTTTTGTAGTTAAACTAGGTTCTTGTAAATTCAGTCATGTCATGATGAACATGCATTTTACGTTAACGAATTCTTTTTGTGTTAGTGACATCGTTAATATAATTGTTTTGGATTTGAATATTCTAGAACTGCTTTATATGATCTGCTTTTGAATTATCATTGAATGAAATACTTATATCAACAAAGTACTGGCGTTCAATACAACGGCGTCTCTACTTTATCTCTTATTCATGAATTTCCTGAAAAAGTCTATGAACAACAGATGTTGCCTATATTTGTGGGAGCCTAATTTTTAATTCCTTTTGAGTCAGTTCATCGCTTGAAAACTCCACTAGTTGTGACTGGGAGAGAACCATGAGCTTAAAGTTTAAAAATAGTATTATTTCATTTAAGGGATTTATGACGAGTTAAAACTTTTGGGCAGAGGAAGCTATTTAACGAAAATGAAGGTTACGGAAGAAGAAATATAATATGTCCATAGATTTGTTTTATATAATAATGTGTAATGTGTTATACCAAACACACGTTAAAATCATTTGTTCCGTCAAATTTGTTATTTTCTCTGATAATCATTATTTATTCTAACTACAAAGAAAATGTTCGCATTATTTAGAATGTTATATTAACTTTAGCATCAAGCTCTTAAGATGAAGAAATAGAACACATCCGGGGTTATATTTCATTATTAAAACTCTAAAATTAGAAAGTGAAGGGAACATACCAGGCCCAGATGTGCAATCCTGTAGATTTGGATGATCTCGAAACACGCATTACCTCATATATACGGCGGCTATTGAGCTGTGTTCTATCTGGACTAAGAATTTACGGAGGAATGTCGTGGATCGAAGAGATGTCTCTCCTGGCGACACTGTCTGTAGCGTCTGTACAGTCTTTAGCATCTTGAGCGTCTTTGAGCGTCTTGAGCGCATTTAAAGTATTTAATCAAATGTATTCAATTTATTTAATTTATTCAATTTATTTAATTTATTCAATTTATTTTATTTATTCGATTTATTTAATTTATTCGATTTATTTAATTTATTTAATTTATTTAATTTACTTATTTAATTTATTCAATTTATTCAATTTATATATTCATTTATTTTTTAACGATAATAAAGAGTTAAAAATTGATTCAAAGCATATTCAAACTTACATGGAGAGAAGTGCAATCTCTGCACGTATTCTTGCGCTCTCAGATCATACCTTAATTCATGAATATAAAGTTGAATTATGAATACAGGAAGTAGCGATCGTTTTTCGCAAGAATTGATAAGAAAATATTCGCTCCCGTGCAGTGGCGGTTCGTGGTCATACTATTAGCGTGTGCACCGCTTCTCTTCTCTCTCCCTTCCTCCTACCCTCTCTCTCTCTCTCTCTCTCTCTCTCTCTCTCTCTCTCTCTCTCTCTCTCTCTCTCTCACATACACACACACACACACATACACGCACATACCCACACATACAGGCATAGATTACAAGCATACACATATATTCATTAACATAAATAATGACAATTAGAAACAAAGCATCTTATGAAGTTTGATAATATATTGAATAGTTCCTTTTATCACCAACGAGGGTTGACCGCATTTCTTTTCACGACATCCGTTTCGACTTCGCTCGGCAAGGACCCCTCCGAAGTATTTACTACTTGCGCCGTGTTACCGCATCATTCGGCACTTCCAGAACGTTTTTCAAAGGGTCAAGAAACACATTGATTCGAAACTTTTTTACTCGCACTTTTGCTGTGGAGTATTTTCCATAAACTCGCTATACAAATTTAAGGTTAAAAGTACAAGTTTCTATTCCCATTACTCAAAAAATCTGGATAGTTGCCGTCTACGTTGACTGACGTAACACGAACGAACGCAAAGTCTGTGTCACTTCAGTAAATGCAGTTCCTTTTCAGCAATTTTTTCTGTGATTTTTCATTGATGTTACTCGTATTTTAATATTTTCGATGCTATTCATTGTCAGTTGTACAAACACACTTCACAGAAAAACGAACACGCTAAGTTCGGTTTTTCAAAACGCATTAAGAAGTAGTCTCCTACATACGTTTACACAATACATTTTGATGTTTACATGCTCAGGAATGGATTTGTAATTGTAACAATATTTAAAATGTGCCAATAACATTCGATTAACACAATACTTATGAATGCAACATTGCACATCAATGCGTTTGCATTTCGCGTGCTACCGAAGAATTGCTTTGAGAGGGGTGAGAGCCCATTTAAGTGGAGATATATCTCACACTTTCTTTGATCAATGCCACTCTTACTTCTCTTAAAAACTTGTGCTAGCCGAGTGTTATATCTTCACGACATGTCAAGGCATTTCCAGAGATCGCGCCTGCGCAGTAATATCCGCACGGTCCAGAGTGTGCTCCAACCGCCCATAAGCCACCATGTTCCCCCTCTTTCCCCTTCAGCCCAGCGTGAGCCACCGACTCCATCTGCTCGCTCGCATTTCCCGAATGTGCTCTAGCTTGCTGCCACGAAGGGCAATGGCGGCGGACTGTCAATCTCAGCTTCCGAACGGCGCGTGTTTTGAAATACCATGTTTCGCAAACGCTCTGAGAGGACTTGTATTCCCCTCATGTTAAGAAATGTTTAAGAAACATTGCACCGCAATTATTTGGATGTGCACATGCGAACGTGCTAATACCCACGAGTCGCCACTGCTCCCGTGCAATAAAAACTATTTTCAAAGGCAAATCATTTACGGATTTGACCTATTATCCCTTATCTTGTCTTTCGTGGAAGAATCGGCTTATTGCCGCAGGAAGATGTAAAATAATTATTAGAATAACGTTTCCCACTGAGCTCCAGAAAACATGCACAGCTAGCGAAATTATACTTATATCCAGAAGCAAAACAAGGGGGTATTACACAATTATTCCAAAGAATCAGCGTGACAGGACGACAAACCTGATCGAGATGGGGTTATTGACCCAGAAAGTCAGGTACAATATTTTTTACAGGCATAATGAATCTCTTAGAATTATTCAATACAAATGGTAATTAATATATTATATATCATTGTTACAATCAATATTGTTCTCCTTTTTAATGTTCAGTGTAGTCTCTAATTGTATAAAAACAGTTTTGCTACAGAAAAGAATCACTTGGCACTTAAAATGTATATTGTATGTTAATTTTTTGTAGTAAGTTGCCGATACTAAATATTTAGGAATATGTTTCCTATGTCTAGAATTATACATATAGGCATTCGAATTGTCTAAAAATATATACCCTCCATTCTGCAATTAATTTTTGACAAAACGTATTAGTAAATCAAGGGACAAGGCATGGTAAAATGCATAGGTTAATAATAACAGGTGTCCAAGAATCACGTTGGTTCATTTACTTATTATTCTGGTCTGGGAGCTTCTGGGAGTCTGGGAGCTTCAGGATGTGTTTGCAAAATATTAAGACCTATTTAAGGGAGAATGAAGATTCTTGAAGTTTTCTCGACGCTGAGTAGGAAAATTGGAAGAATTTGAAACAATTCTGAAGGCGAAGCGAAATTAACTTAATTTTGTGTTTAAATTCATTTAAATGGATCTTCTATTTGAGGTTTTACTGAATTGAGAAAACCAGAAATTTTGTCACTATACTCGTACAATAGTTTATTTCAAAGATAAAGTGCATTGAAATCATTTCTCTTCCTTTACAGTTAATTGGCGATTACGAAACCAAATTCATAATCTGATATTGTACTATTCACTGTCTCCTTATTGCAAATAATATTCGTATCATCCGCAAAGAGAACTGTTCTTCCATTTTAAATCAACGTGGGAATATTATTTACGTATAACACGATGGAAACTAGATCTAAAATCGAACCCCGCGAGACCCCGTAGGCAATTGGCAATTAAGCGGAAAGGCGAGTAAATAATGTCCCCTCACTCTAGTTCTGGATTTTTACTGAGTTCGTTTAAGGTGAGAACATAACCAATCTAGAGGAATACCACGAACTCACAAAGGTACTTTTGAAAATGTTATGATCAATGACGTCAAATGCATTTGAGAGATCTAAGAATATCCCAATAGGTGCTTCATTTTGATCCATTGATGAAGCAACCTCTTTAAGAAAGAAAATATGGCATTTTGCGTTTATTTTTATTTTCTAAATCCATGTTGGCAATCTGATAACGCTTCGCATTCACTGAGAGATATTCCATTCGTAGTGGAAAAGTCTCTCCAATGTTTTGAAAAAAAATGGCAAGATAGAAACAGACCAAATTTTTCAATATAATTTTTGTTGCCTTTCTTGAAGAGCGTTCTAATCTTTGTTGTCTTCAATATCTGGATATATTCCGGTGCATAAGGATGTATTAAATATGTGAGTTAACGGGTGTGCGTCTGGCGCACAAGTTTTTAACAAAAAATCCGGAAATTCATCTACACCGGCCGAATTTTTTTTTTTTTTTTTTTTTTTGAGTTTGCCGAACAATTTTGAAGACCTCTTTCGTACCTCTCTAGTACCTACTTTGAGAATTCTTAGATAGAAATTTAGGAAACAAACGTGTCGCAAATTTTCGTGGAAACGGCTAATGTTGAATTTTTCGGCTTTCAGACCAATGGAGGAATAAGCTATAATTCTCGAAAAATGTTCATTGAAGAGACTAGCCTCCATTGCCAGATTGTTCGTGTCTCTATCATTTTCTTTTAAAACATTATATATCAGATTTCTAGTGATATGGTCGTATTATTTACTATATTCATAGGTTCGAGTCCTGACAGCGGAAGATTTTCGACACTAGCTTTTCAGCTCGGTCGAATTCAGTCGCTATCTGAAGGAGAATTCTAGCGGCCGGCTGCTCTGATCGGTAGATTTCCGTCGTTTCTCCGATCAACATCAGGCGAATGCCGGAGCAGTACCGTAACAAACGGGCCACGGACCGCGAGCGATCTTTCCTTCCTCTTCGTTGTCCTATCCTCTCCCCTAACACACACACATACGCTAACATGCACTACACTACTACATATTCCGGGAGATCGGTCGGGAGGTTAGAGCTTGTCCCGGCTGGGGCGGTGCCCCGCTGATGGGAGAGTCCTGGATAGGGGGAAACCCCGCTACTCGACGGTAGGTCGGCGCCGGATCACGCCATCCAGCGGGGGAAGAACACCGCTATCTCAAGAGGGAAAAACATACACTACACTTAAGGGACTAATGAACTAAGCTGTTGGCGCGCCCGGAATCACTAACCAACCAACCAAACAAACAAACAAATTTACTATATTCATGAATCATCATGCATTTCATTATTTGAGTTGAAATTATCCTAATCACGTTTCAGGATTTTCGTCTGCCATATGAGTTTTCATAACAATGATATTTGTTGCTGTAAGTAGAGGTGGAAATAAAGATATACGTTATGCTTAGAAATGATATAAAAAAATCGTTTGTTTTTACATGATATTCTAAATTCTCGTGTTATCAAAATATTGCTTTTCCGTGAAATATTTAAACTTTTAAAAGAGGAGATCACCTTTTCAAGAGAAATGAAAGCATCGATAAAAATTAGTTTCAGTATTCGTTTCTTTGAACAGCATTGTAAACAGTGTCCCAAAATTCCTGTAACAAATAGTATTATGAATAATTTTATTTACTTGTAATAAACAATTAACACATACGTGTATTATTTAATGTGCCGGAGTTCACATTTCGCGTTATTGTAAGTATTTGTACACCAAGGTCTCTATATCCTAATTCTTTCGTTCCACTTTAATATTTAATAGAAATTTTGTTAATTATTATTTGATCGATTGTTTTCTTTGAATTAAGTGTGGCCCCTGTAGGTATTTTTGTCGTGCATCTAAACTGAAGAACTTAATTAAAGTGCTGAGAAACTGCTCTTTTTTCCCAGATTCGACCAGAAAATCAATATTTAAATCTCCGCACACAACAATTACTGACTTTAGAATTAGAATTATCTATAGATTTTCTAAGAAAGTCGTATAAACTATAGTTTAGTTGAGACCTGTAGATGCAAAAACAGAGGCGTTTGAGCGTAGGGAGATGTGTGATAAATATTTAAAATCTATTTTCAACTAAATACACACAATTTCGTCAAGGAGGTAGAATCTTATCTTTTCTGACGTAAATACAAGAACCCCTGTATGAAGGACCCTTATTTTAATTTTTGCTCTATTATAATAACCTGCACGATAAGGTTGGGAATTTGAATAATGTTAAGGTCATTACGAGATAACATATTTTATAAAAAAAATAGAATCAATTTGATTTAGATTACATTGAAGAGACGCCTCGATGAACTCTTATTTGAAAGGGATTGAACGTTATGGTGAAGTATACGTATCTTTCGCAAATACTATTCGCGGATGTTTTTCTGCTGCATCTGATTGTAGTATATTTTTAATATTTACTACAATATTTCCCTGCGTGAGTGTCCGAAGTTGGTAACGTATTCCAACAAAGACAGTTTTGAGGAAATTGGTGCATCGTGTAGAGAGGAGTTGGTACTGGGAATGTGAGAACAGGGGGTATGTTCAGAAGGAGGAGGTAAAAATTTTCGAAACAAGACTGGAGGATGCAAAAATTAAGGAAGCTGACAGGGATGATCGTGAGATTTTAGCAGGATACTTCATGGGATTCGTGTTTATGATGTTTTGTGTTCGCTCACTACCGAGTGTATGTTTTCCTGCAATATTCAGCTGGAGACAATGCCGGGTGAAGTGTTAATAAAATTTATCGGTGAATGCGTCTTTATCTCCTGTTACCATGCAGTCCTGCTGGTTTGTTAAAAGCGCTTGTATGTTAAGAAATTTAACATCCCTAGCAACTGGTTTTAATATCCTTAGCAACGTAAACATCAATTCATCGCAAGTCAAATGTTTGTTAAAGAAAAAACATGGCGATGTGCAATACAAATTAGATTCAAATAATTCAGAGGTAATTCACATTGGTTTGGGGAATAATTATTATTGATTGTAATATTATCAGTAGAAAAATTAGAAAAATTGATAATAGGTAAATTAACCTCTTTTTCCTCACGTTCCACCAACTGAAACTACTCCGGTAATCGTATTTACTGACGATATAAAGGTGTCACCACTGGAAGTCAATGCGCCAATTTCCTAACCGAAAGTCGTTCTTTAGATTCAGTAGAATTATTTGCGTCCATCTTTCGCGATCCACGGTGCACGAATATTATTTATATAGATATATCGCAAGCAACACCCCACAATATCTTACTAGGGTGTCGAAGCAGCAAGTTTCGTATAATTCGTGAGATTTTATGGTGACCGATAAAACGCTGAGCATACCACGAAATGTTACAGTGCTATTATTGCCTCGTCCAAATTAAAAATATCGGCTCCGCTACGCTCCGCCTCGATTATTAAGTTTTGGCCTCGGCAGTAATAACACAACATTTCTAGGTATGTTAATAGCTATGAACTACTTTCAGTTACCCCATATACGATTACCATACTTTGAAATTTTCAAATCAAAAAAATAACAAGGTAACTTGTAGGTAGATATGGGTATGTTTATTGTACCATTATATGTATGTATGTAATATGTATGTTTATTGCTTTATTAGATATTTGACCTGCTGACAAGGAAACTGTTCACATGTAGGAACTTTTGGAGACCCGGCTTTTGTGCATTATCACTACAGTTTGTTAAGAAAAATAAAAACGCTGGTTTTTGTCGTGCCATCTCTATTTATTTTTATAATTTTTTAGCGTCTCCCTGGAGAAAATAAACAAGAGACGCCGTGGTTCTATCTGATTTTGAATGCTTATAGTAGGAGTTCCGCCCGAGTCGGCTCACATGGCGATGCGTGACTTGTTTTGAGGCGCCTGTTGCCTTGGCCGCCAAGGGGTCAGGAAAGGAGAGGGGCTGTCAATCACAATTGGGCTCATGGCCGGCGATAGCTTCTCTTGGGCTTGGTCGTCCCCAATTAGGTGACACATGCACCATCTGGGTTGAGCTGAACGATTTAGGAGGTTGAAGTTGCTATCAAATATGAAATGATTATTCAAGAAACGTAGACTAATTAAAATTTCTGTAGCATTAACTCACAATGTTCTGTGGACTTTTTGTAATTTTAATGTTATTTAAATATGAAACTTGATTGATAATATGATTTCTCAGCAAATAATAGTTAGGAATGTATATTGTTTAAAATTCAGTGCTCTTGGAAACACGTCCTTTGACCTGCTCTCCACTTGAAATGCTTTGATTTAATTTGATTAATTTAGTCAAAAAACTATATCTGACGTAAGAGGGAGAAGATTCTCTTTGATAGAAACTTATTTTGCACCATTCCACGAGTTTTCTGCACTTATCAAAGGCCCTCATGTTCATCTCCAAAGACTGTATTCAAATGGATAAGTGTGATTAAGAACGGTACAACGGTTCCAGTCACACTTATCCATTTGAATATATTTATCCTGATTCATTCTTGGAGCTCTGGTGCTAAAGCGACCGGTCCATTACAACCACATGGCAATCACAACGTTTG
Source organism: Teleogryllus occipitalis (assembly GCA_011170035.1). Taxonomy (NCBI): domain Eukaryota; kingdom Metazoa; phylum Arthropoda; class Insecta; order Orthoptera; family Gryllidae; genus Teleogryllus; species Teleogryllus occipitalis. Next base: position 28,517 of record BLKR01010674.1, on the reverse strand, counting down.
AAAAATGTCGTCGTCTGATTTCCAAGGGAAGAAACATTTCATACATCGGGTTAATAAATAATTGAATATGGCTTTCAGTCGCGACATAAAAAAATCATTTTTATGTAAATACAAATCCGAAAGCGAGCAGACCGGACACTGAAATGCCTTTGCCATGAGGGCCTAAGGAAAGGGGGGGGTTACTTTTATATTTTTAATACATATTTGTTGAATTTGTTTATTTGTATAGTGGACGTAGACGAAACAATTAATTCATAGATAATTCATTTAAATGATTAAAAATAGTTTTAAATCGCAAAATGTTTCAGACAGACGGATAGACACACAGGGGGGAACGTACCCACAAAAGGTGGAATCTCACTATACAATATACCAGAAGCAATTTGCAACAAACAGAATAAAGAATTCTCCACTTTTTCGGTATCAAGTACTCACAATACAAGTATTTCTCTCTAAAAATCGGAACTTTTGAGTGAAGGATTTTTATACTTTCTTTTGCTACGATACGTAAATAGCGTAAGTACATAGTAGGCGAGAAAATAAAAACTCACGTCTGTGTCACGGATTGCCACATCTGAATGTTACAGATTTTGGTGTAGCTCACCAATTTATTGATTGGTCGATATCTCAATTGATAAATCTTTGGTGTACAAGGAAGTGACACATCGAAATCAATGTCTTTTCGAAGGAGCACGGTTTTATCCTGAGCAGAACTGTTTATGTAGTGGCCAAAAACGAAGTATTGTTTATTTTTAGTCTCACCGTTTACTGAATGCCCCTGCGAACCCCCAATGAGCAGCACTTCCCCATATCCCTGTATCTAAGTGCCCTTTCAAATTCTCTTAATGGAGTGCGTAATTACTAGGGGACGGATTTAAATGAAATATCATTTTTTCTTTTCTCTTTAGAACAATGCCTTTTAGTACAGACATTCATTTTCTGTTACGACAAAGTGAAATTACAAATTTTTGGTTTTGTTTTTCTTTCTTTCTTTCTTTTTGTCATCGATTTCGAATAATAAATCATTGTTTGTCTTTTTCCGTCATTTTAAAGAAATTTTCGCTGATTTCACCGACTTAAATATCATTTTAATGGTATTTGCTTCAAATAATATTAACCAGATGCAACAAATGTTCTTCACAGAATTCCTGAGTAGCATATTCGATATGTTCGCTCAGTAATAGTAATGTCAGCCGTTGTATGTAATCTACGGTTCCTGTGACAGCTAATAGTGCCATTGTCGGTTCGGCCGATTTGGGATAACTAAAGACCGAGATTTCCTGGTAAAGAACAATCCAAACTAACTCTCTGGCAGCTGATTTCATTTGAACAGAAGGAAGAAACCTCAATTACATCAGTAACATATCCAACAGCCTGAGTTGTTCGTCTGCACTGGTTTTCATTAGATTTTATACATCATTTTTCTTTGCTTTTGTCATTTTAAAAACATTTAAAGAGCATTTTATTGTTAATTTTTTGCGATGTTTTTGGTCATTAAAATCCGCCCCCCAGTCATTACACTCCACCAACCTAGCTGTTTAGGGAACGTTGTAGGCAAGTTCTACCTGAAAGAACTGGCCATTCGAAATACTTCGTCAGTTCTGCGAAGATTGCGTTTGTAGACCCGCGCCGATCCTTCCAACGTGACACGCTTGTCTCAAACTTTTCTCTCAACTTTGCAGGCAGTGTTAAAAAGTGTTTTGTAAACAACCTAGAGGGTATTTGGGGGTTTATTGGAGTTTTTGGTTTCATTTTTTAGAGTTATTTGATGTTTTGGGTTTTATTAACCCTCGCATGGCTGAGCGGGGGACCTAAGATACCCCTGTTCTCTTGTTTCCTTTATGATTAGCAGAAAAAAGATTTTTTTCTCTCACGTATGTAAATATTCTTTTATTTGGAAGACTTTAACACACATTTCGTAGTAATATGGTTTTTGGATCACATAGAAATGACTCTGGGGGACTCAAGATACCCCTTATTTGCCATTTTCGTTGGTGATATTTTGATGTTCACATTTATATTTCTGTTGCATTTGGCTGTTTTTTCATAACTAATATGACACCATTGTGTTAGGGTTTGTAAGTACTGATAGCTAGCGATTATCTTCTGATTTACTCTCCATGCAGCGTTTTACATTTTCAGTTGTGTTGCGCGAGTTGTACGAAACTGCGTTTACGACAGCTATGAATGAGCGAGATAGTAGACAGTGGATTTCAGAGGTAGATATTTATTTTGCATACTTTATAAAAGTTCTCTGTATCTGTGTCTAAGTGTTCTTGTAATAATAATGATGTGAAATAACAAAGGTTTAATATGTTAATTACTACAAAGATGATTTCATGACTTATATGAATATGCAAAAGCATTGTATTTTTCAACTTTTGAATATATTACAAAATATTTACAAAATTTACACAATTGTTCTTTTCAATATTTTAAGATAATAAACAACACAGTGATAAAGCAAATACCATTCTGAACTCAATATAACAGCCTTTTTGTAACAACTTTTCGTGTGGGTCCCCCACACTAACGGCTGCGTTTCAATATCATGCTTGGCCATGCCAGGGTAAAGGAATTATTATATTATTCTGTAAAGTTAGTTCATATACAACAATGATATTTATAATTCGAACAGTCAAATTAAAATTCACTTAGTGATTCCAAGTTACATACATCATACGTCTTAGGATCGCCCCCCCCCCCATCTCAAAATTTCGAACTGATATCATTACAGGAAACAAATTTTTGTTCATAATTGTGATTGGAAAATAAAATAACAAATATGTAGCAAAGTTGCATAACAAGTTGGAATTTTACTGTGAGTTAATGTGCTACTAGTGTTTTTTGTGTGGGTCAGTTATGATGAAATTGGAGTTGTCAATGATAACGAATGATGTTTGTAGTTTTTTCTCGGGTACATTATTTCATACATACGTTGTTTTTGCACTTGTTTATATACGTTTGTTGTGATTAAATTTGAATTCTCAACGGATATTTCGAAACATAGAATCATAAGTTTTGTTATTTTATTTGAAAGAAATCTTTAAATGATTTCTTTTAAAATTAAGTGTTCTTTTACTTTGGTTTCAAGTTCGTTTTTTAAACTCGTGTGGTTTTCTTCGGGATGGGAAAAATTTAGCCAATTCATCTTTGAGGCAAGAAATTCTAAACTTGTCTTGTTTACCTATTTCCGAATTATGTAAGAGAGAGGATTAATGTTTCCAATCAACAACGACTTTCTCATTTTGTGTTGGTATTTTCTGTAGGGTTTGCAGTATATTGTCTTCGAGTTTATTCTTGGACAAACGTAGTGAACCCTCTTGGAATCTGAACAGAAGTGATGCCATTGCGAATTATCGAGGCACAGCAACCGCCTGCATAGGGGAAAGCGGTAATTGAAGGAGCACGCGATGCTCTTGTTTTTCAGGCCATGATGTCCTGAATCCAACTCGTTGGACAGGGCTGCCGTAGGTCCAGATCAGTTTTTCTTTTTCATTTCTGGGGTGATGTGATACAATGCTTGTTGAGGGTGAGACACACGGCGCTGCGATAAGGTCTCCGCGAGAACATGATGAAAATTATGCACAGAATTCGAAGCCAAAGCCTGAAGTTATCGCGCATTGTCTCATGGTCTCAAGGTCATGCCACACCAGACCGACAACAAAGACAAAGTGTTTATTCTATACAGCATATTATAAAGATAATAAAGTTGCTAAGGGTGAAGAGCCATAGCTGCCTCCTGCCTGAAGGGTCATGGTTTCGAATCCCGCTCGGGGCATGGACGTTTCTGTGTGTACCTATACCGTTACCGTTACCCAAAATGTTAGTGTTAGCTACACGATATTAGAAGTTGAAAAACAACCTTAAATAAGTTTAAAAAAAGATAATAAATATTTCATTTTTTTACTTGCAAAAATATATTCATTTCCTAAACATATTTCTTTACTTAACTAAAGAATGATGATTATGGGGATGTGTCATTTTTCTTGTTCACCGTCATGTCTCGCCATAAAAAATAGAAAAACTGCTTTGTGACTTTTCAGGGGAGACTAAAACTACCAGAGCATGGTGAATGCAGCTTTAAGACGCGAGGCGTTGGTGACGAGAAGGGGAATGGGATGGAGGGGAAGGGGTGTGGAAATGGGAGTTGGGAACGTGCGCGCGGTCAGCGTGTTAGCGCCAGCGGTCATTTGCACCGCCTACTCATTGGCGCGTTTATGCTAAGCTGGCTGAGCGCTGTGTTCCATTGTCTTCGCATGCCGCCAAATGAGTGCGAACTCCAAGGAGTCAGCTTCGTTCGACCAAGCTATTTACGTGTTGGCGAAAAGCTGAAGCCGTTGGCGCTCAAACTTGCTGCCGCAAGTACCTCCAACAATTTGCACGTGGTACGTACTCATTGCACCACCTCAGCCGCAAGGCGTTTCCAGAGAGGTGTCATGGAGCCACCAATTCCCCCTGTTTAAGACGAGAAGGGTTAAAAAAAGGGTTAGACCATTATAAATGGCGTCAAAATGATATATCATTTGTGAATGTATTTAAAAATATTAAAATATAATTTATATTTTAAATATATTAGTATAATATTTTAATGGTTGTTTCGAGGTAGAAAAAATTTACTTCTAAAACTTTATAAACAGCTTTTACATATTTTATTTTCATTCTACATATAAATTGAGACTTAAGGTTAGGTAAAATTAAATAGTTATCGCCATAAATATTGCATTAAAACACACATTTCTCCTATTGATTACCATCCCTGATTAAATACCTTCCTCTAAATATTTTCTAAAGCTGGTCATTCCCAGTCCGTGTTGAAAAATTTTACCTTGTTTATAAGGCCTTAAAACCCTGTTTATAAGACAACCCATTATGCGCTGAGGTTTGGTAGGTCACCTTCTGACGTTTCCAAGGAGATTTCATGTTCTTGCCAAACCATAGCGCTTACAGAGCTCCCTAACATCAGGGGCAAATGTCATATGTGAAACTCCATTACATGAATTTTCGCACTACATGTTCGTTGTCAAAAAGGGATTATTTTTGACATGTTGCTTCAATGATGTAACAGTAAACGTATCGGACTGTTATACCTTAATTCGCGGGTTCAATTCCGATCGAAGCCGTGGATTGTTGAGGGCGGATAAACCTTCGTACGCCTTCCTTCGGAGGGGAAATAAAGCCGGCTGTCCCATGTATATTTACTGCATGTAAAATATCATCAAGTCTAATTGATGTCCCTGAGCAAAATTCAAATCTCCTGTTTCATCGTCCAAGTGATACCTTCTCTGCCAGACGGTGAAAGGAGCACAGCGGAATTTGCGTGATCAGGCATGAGAGCAGGTCTCATTGCCTGCGCCTCGCCACGAAAAATGGAGCATCATTGAATTGAATCATTTTTGACGCTTCTACATAACCTAGAAACGTGTAAACTTTATTTTGAGATACTTGTAGTAAAATGTGGTGCAGTGGTGTATGCTAACTGATGCAATGGTGTGGCCTTGGATGTATGCTAATTGAGGAATGTATGGTCAAATAACAGGCAAAACTACTTAATCAAATCATCTTTAATTTCGTACATAATATAAATGCGACCAACGTTTCGGTCCTCCTCAAAGTGAAACTTACTTATTCTTCTTACTATTTTTAATTTGAAACGATTCTATACCAAGGTTTTTAAGTTAAAACTAATAAAAAGACAATAGGGTAAATACATAAATAATTTTTTTAGAAGATCAGGTAATAACATTCCTAAATACACTGGTATAAGCTGCTTCTGTGAACATACTGGGAATACTCGTTAAAATGTGATGCGGTTAATATCTTGGAATCATTTTAATTAGTAACTGAGTAACTAAAAACTGAATCTATGAGAGGCATGGCTCTCGGGTGAACACTGGAATTGCCGCGATTACGCAACCTCCGTTTTGCATACAGTCAACGTTTGTTACACCCCTATGTGACATGCAAGGAATAAGAAAATAATAATCCTTTTCAACCTCTTTGGCATTTTATTCATAATCAGTCTTAGTTGAAAGTTTAACAATTACGTGGGAATACGTTTCTCCCTTTGAATTTTTGCAAGAACGGTAGCAAAGATTTGGGTGGTCCGTGATACCGACAACAGTTTAATATTTCTAGAATTAAAATTCTTCATTACTGCGACGAGGGTGAGAGCTAGATCTATAGTGAATGTAAGAGTGCAGAAAAGAACTACAGTAAGATCGAATACCGAAACGATGACAAGGCTGAATCCGAATGGGTTCAGTGTAACGAAGGGGAAAATCGGGGGTTCCTACGGAGTACGGAAAGTTTCGGGAGAGGGGAGGCTCTCACAACTGATCGCCTAACCATTGCCCTATAAACCCAAATTTACCGTGCGGGTCCCCTTGATGGCCGTGGCTAAGACGCGTGTTCGCAGTTCAGTACCGCGCGCTGGCGTGGGGGTCTGTCGGGGACCGTGGGAGGCCGTGGGAGGCCGTGGGCGGCAGTGGGCGGCGGGGAGCGCGGGCAGAGGCGGGGGCTGTTGGGACGCGGGGCTAACGAGCGCGTGGCGCGTGAGTCATTTGCGGAATATTAACGAGCGGCCGGAGGACGATGCAATTAGCCGCGCCGCAATCCCTGCCCGCAGCGACACCCCCGCTTCCGCGCCAGTCCCTCCAGCCTCTCCTTCACACCCCACTCGCCGCCCGGCGCTGTCCCCGCTACTCCCGCCTCCCTCCCCGTCCACAGCAGCCCAAACCCCGCAATCCCCTCCTCCGTCATTCCTGCCCCTCATCCTCAATCCTCTATCCCCGGTGTCGTTATCCCCTGCTCCGACACCACTGGCCGTTGCCCACGCACCCGTCATCCCCGTTCCCGTCATCCCCGTTCCCGTCATCCCCGTTCCCGTCATCACCGTTCCCGTCATCACCGTTCCCGTCATCACCGTTCCCGTCATCCCCGTTCCCGTCATCCCCGTTCCCGTCATCCCCGTTCCCGTCATCCCCGTTCCCGTCATCCCCGTTCCCGTCATCCTCGTTCCCGTCATCCTCGTTCCCGACAAACCCGTTCCTGTCATCCCCACGCCCACCATCTCCTCCGTCATCTACGCTCCACGCCGCCATTCGTTTTTGCCGGCATCGTTGTTGTCGCCCTGTCTTCGCCGCTTTCGTTTTCCCAGTTCCATTCACCACCACTCTCACTGCTACCATCCCGAAACCCTCCGGTCCTGCGGTCTTTGCTCACTTCGCAGCCCCCTTCTGACCTCTACAATGGAGGCTCTCCAATTCCTTTGTCCCGTTCACCTCTACTGCCCCCGCGGCCCCGTTTCCCTCGTCGCCCTCACGGTTCCGACGCCCACTACCACATTACCACTACCTTTCATCTCGCTACCATTTGCCAATTCTACGGTCACCTTCTTCCACCTCTTTGTGCTTCTTTTCCATTTCCAATCTTGTTTTACCTGCTGAACCTCTGCTCGCCACGCCATCCAGACGATTCCATCAGATCCAAAGATTCGCTTTTTTTGTCATATTTACACTTCTTGCTATCCCTGCAGCAAAACGTCCCTCCCTGCTATTTGCGTTTCAGTACGCATTCGACTTTCTGACCCACACGGCAGCTTTGATTGTTCGTTTTGTAAATGTTTTTAACGTCCCTCTGGAGAAAATTTCCAATTCACAGTCTGTTATTTTATAATTCTCAACGCCAAGTTGATAGGCAGTTTCCAACCACTGCATTGTTTCCAACCACTGCAAATTTCGCGCGCTAGGGCGGTTGGTTTGGCGTTCCACAAGGGTTTGTCTTGCATATATACTACCATTCATTACTTCATATTTGAATGTCTTTAATTAGCACAGATATTGAGCAATATAAGCAATTTCTATTACTTTAAATATTAAAAATAATGTTACTGAATACATAAATTCCTGTAGTTTTCGTTGTAATTGTCCGTTTGTCATATACACTCTTCGTCGAAAATGTTTCCGAATTTCGCATTTCTGTGAAAACGCTGTCATTTTGCAGAGCTGCGAAACAATCCTTTACGATACATTTTCGGTAAGAATTCTCTGAAGTGAAATCTCACGCTCCGCAGCTTTTATCATTATGCAGAGAAAAGAATACGTAGCATAAACGTTAATGACTTCAGCTTCTCACCTATTTGTCGTTTTACGCTGATCATAGTGCAAATGCTCTTTGAAATGTATTTATGAGAAGAAATGTGAAACGACAGACCTGCACGCCCTGTCTGTGCATCTTCTTTCCCTGCCCTGTCTCAGGTAAGCGTAAGCTAGCTTATACGGCAGATCAAAGTGCGAGGAGCGACGACAGGGGGAGAGAGCAGTCTTTTCTCCGCATGCGCAAGTCTTGGTGGAAATGGCGCCAAAAATTGAGCTTAAGTAATTACAACCAATAAAAGGAAAGCCTCGAACTACGCGGGAAATTAATTTACAAGAAAGTACTATTAAACTAAACGTTGATCTTAAGTAGGCCTATTAATATTGATATATTGTATGGCATGAAAGTGGGAAAATGGTAGTAATTTCTCAGCCTCATTCTCTAAGCGCCCAACGCGTCCGCAGCTACATGTTGAGAAATGATGATGATAATAATAATAATAATAATAATAATAATGGTATGCAAGATAACGTAATATGTAATGAAAATTAGATGCAGATGATATAAGCAGATGACAGAATGATAGGCACAGGAAAGGGTCTATTCAGAAGAAACCTTTCGCGAACCCATATTTTCCACCATAAATCCATTTCCCCATGGATCGAATGAAAAACATGCATTCACAATGAGAGCATCTGCCTCTTTCTTAGGAGATATGCTCTTAGGACACAATTCGATGCTTTCTAATGAATTCGTTGTCTTATAAAGTATGAGCGTTTTGACATGTAGTGTGTGGTGTGATAAGTGAATTTAAATAACATATTCCATACAATAATTATTTTTCATCCTGTCGTGATAGCCTAGGAGACCGAAGTATCTGTTCTCCATACTTGGTCACCAACATCCCTTTACGGTTACGGAACTAGAAGAAGGAGAAGGAGAAGAAGAAGAAGAAGGAGAAGAAAAAGAAGAAGAAGAAAAAGAAGAAGGAAAATGAGGAAAATGAGGAGAAGAAGGAGAAGAAGGAGAAGAAGAAGACGAAGGAGAAGAAGAAGACGAAGGAGAAGAAGAAGACGAAGGAGAAGAAGAAGACGAAGGAGAAGAAGAAGACGAAAGAAGAAGAGAGAAGAAGAAGAAGAAGAGAGAAGAAGAAGAAGAAGGAGAAGAAGAAGAGACGAAGGAGAAGAAGAAGACGAAGGAGAAGAAGAAGACGAAGGAGAAGAAGAAGACGAAGGAGAAGAAGAAGACGAAGGAGAAGAAGAAGACGAAGGAGAAGAAGAAGACGAAGGAGAAGAAGAAGACGAAGGAGAAGAAGAAGACGAAGGAGAAGAAGAAGACGAAGGAGAAGAAGAAGACGAAGGAGAAGAAGAAGACGAAGGAGAAGAAGAAGACGAAGGAGAAGAAGAAGACGAAGGAGAAGAAGAAGACGAAGGAGAAGAAGAAGACGAAGGAGAAGAAGAAGACGAAGGAGAAGAAGAAGACGAAGGAGAAGAAGAAGACGAAGGAGAAGAAGAAGACGAAGGAGAAGAAGAAGACGAAGGAGAAGAAGAAGACGAAGGAGAAGAAGAAGACGAAGGAGAAGAAGAAGACGAAGGAGAAGAAGAAGACGAAGGAGAAGAAGAAGACGAAGGAGAAGAAGAAGACGAAGGAGAAGAAAAAAGACGAAGGAGAAGAAGAAGACGAAGGAGAAGAAGAAGACGAAGGAGAAGAAGAAGACGAAGGAGAAGAAGAAGACGAAGGAGAAGAAGAAGACGAAGGAGAAGAAGAAGACGAAGGAGAAGAAGAAGACGAAGGAGAAGAAGAAGACGAAGGAGAAGAAGAAGACGAAGGAGAAGAAGAAGACGAAGGAGAAGAAGAAGACGAAGGAGAAGAAGAAGACGAAGGAGAAGAAGAAGACGAAGGAGAAGAAGAAGACGAAGGAGAAGAAGAAGACGAAGGAGAAGAAGGAGACGAAGGAGAAGAAGGAGACGAAGGAGAAGAAGGAGACGAAGGAGAAGAAGGAGACGAAGGAGAAGAAGGAGACGAAGGAGAAGAAGGAGACGAAGGAGAAGAAAGAGACGAAGGAGAAGAAGGAGACGAAGGAGAAGAAGGAGAAGAAGGAGAAGAAGGCGAAGGAGAAGAAGACGAAGGAGAAGAAGGAGAAAAAGAAGAACGAGGAGGAGAAGAAGGTGGTTTGAATGACCGAACGAACAAACTCTCGCATGAACGAACGAACGAACGAGCGAACGAATAAACGAAGGAACGAACGAACGAACGAACGAACTAGCGTCTGAGAATTTCTTGACGCTAGATCAGTACTTTGTACAGGGCGAGTCATTTCAGGTGAAAATCACAACAGGATTTTCCTCATGGTATTAGCAATAAACAATGCGTGTATCTTTTTGGCCTCTATAGCATAGACTCCCATAGTAGACCTTTTTGTAATTTTTTCGATTTCGTCGCCAATATAATCACTATATAATAATATCACTATTATATGCGAATTTCCAAAACTTGAAACGCTTACTTGTATATAGACTCGGGAGCTCATTTGAGTAATTTAATTTGATTTAATTTTGGACCAAATTAGTAACAACTATATGTGATGGATGAGGAGAGATATAAACTGCGCATATTTTCGTGAGCTCACACTTTTACAATACAAGAATAATGGATAATTGTATCAAAAAAGCGTGGTTAGCAACAGTTTGAAGGTAAACATTTTCGTTTCTGAGTAATGCATAGAAAACGTAATTGCATCAGTAAATTAGATATTTGATTTCATAGTAGTACTAATAATATAGCAACCCACATTCTCGATTGTATTCATACAACAATCAAAAGGAGAGTTCAACGAAACGTGCACATAAGTGAAGCTACATTTAGAGGTCCACAAGTTAGGTAAAGCAAATTTTGGATACTTATCCTCCCCAGCTCCCTGGCCGCTAATATGGACCGGTAACGCGAGTTTGAATCCCCCTAAATAGTTACGTAACACTTGCTTCAATCCGACCTACAAAAATTAAAAATAAGTAATGTAACCTTAAAACAATTTATTTTTATTTTGTATCGCATTAAAAGTAATAATAATCAAGTACCTCCACAAAAAAAATGCTCACTTTTTTATTTTTGCGTTCAGAACTGTACTGACTCATTACTACGTATTTCCTCTCTACGCTGGTGCAATATTTCGTGCAACTATGCGCACGTTTTTGAGATATGATCTTCCTTTTTAGGAAGTGCGCACTCGCGCGGCGTGATCACAAGAAGAGAATCAAGTTCGCGCGTAGAGGAGTTGACAGTCAGAATGTCTTGACAGAAAACCAAAATAATTCATTTAATTATATCATATCACGATTGGGGCTTGAAGTCCTAAAGTCAACCAAGGAGAAACTTCACACGAAGATCTTGACATTCTGTTACAATTTCACAAAGAGTTGGAAACAGTATCACCGTACAGAAGCAAAGCTGACAAGTAAATTCTCAGCGTGGTTCAGTGAAGAGTTCTGTGTATGGGAACGTTCGAAACCTCCGGTACAAAACGAGTAAGGCCTAAGAAGCTCTATCCCGAAAGCAGGGAAAGAGAAAAGAGGCAAATGATCAGTGTAACGTTATGAGAAAGCACTTCCTCTGTGCTGTCAAATGACGTTCAGCGTAGTTTCCGGTTAAGTAGCCAAAGACAGATCACCGAGGGCAAAGAACAGGCCTCAGCTAGTAGTCCTCGAACACTAGATAGAATGAAACGCGTTGAAGATTCCAATGTAGCACAGCCGGAATGCTATTCTCCTGAGAAAGCAATAGGTTTGGTATCGGACGTGAAAATGACTCATAACACAAACATATCTTGTGAGGGTGTGCTCAGAAAAAAATGTACTCTATCCTTAATTCAAAATCCTGGAAACAAAAACTCAATGATAGGATAACCGACCATCACCCGAGGGTGATGACTGATACTTTAGCTCAAATTAAACTTCAGGCATTCTATAACACCTCACTTTAACACGTTTGTCCAAAATAATTACGAATATTTTGAAACTTTGAGATGACAAAACGGAGGAAAACTTGCAGATGATTTGGAAATGGGGTTGTGGTAGAAGTGGAGGTCAGAGCATTTACAAACATTTATCGGAAGGAGAATTACAAATATATTTCGAAGGAGTAATATTGGATTCTGCATTCACCTTTTTGCAAGAGTGCCAATGACTCGTATGGTGAAAGTTTACCCTATTGTTAAAAGATCTATTTTGTATTTTCATCTTATTTTGTTTCCACAAAAAGTTACTACTGCTTACAGTTGCTACAAAAATAATCAAAACTGAAACATTTGTCGCAAATTATTCTTACAGTGCAACAGTCAGAATGGTTATATATGCTTCAGTTCGTTTTGATTGATGTCCTGAGTGTCTGAGCCAAATTTCGCTCTTCTGTGCCCTCGAGATTACGATAAATATTTTTTGTCCGCCTAGCGATGCAAAATTAATTACTGTGCGGCAGCCCCCTGCCGACGAAGGGTCTTAAAAACCTTCACTCGTCTCAGGAAAGCTATTGTGATCACAATAAAGAATATAGAACATTAGCACAACATAGCAAAAAATGTTACTACAATCCCAAAACGCCTGCGTTAAACTGATTGAATTAGAATCATGGTTGTATTAGTCTGAAACAAAAACAAATCATGAGTCATCCTTAACGGGTACCTAGAATATTATAATAAAATTTCACCTATCCAAAGTGGTTTCAGACGAAATCGTTCTACAACTGATCATCCAGTAAACATCCATTTGTGATGCCTTTATAACAGACCAACATCTTGTGACTGTTAGTTTAGACATGGAAAAGGCTTACAATATGGTATGGAGAGATCGAATCATAAAAATTCACTTCGAATTGGGGATAGATGGCCAAATACTAACATTCATAATCCAGTTCATGAAGAATAGATCTTTACAAGTTAAATTCAAGAATATTTTATCGAGCAAATATACAATTAATAACGGAGTGCCTCAAGGATCTGTGCTTAGTGTACTACTATTCTTAATTGCCATAAATGATATCACGAACCATGTCCATTGACCAGTGAGAGTATACTTGTTTGCAGACGATATCACTATAACATTAAGTGAAAAAAATATGAAAACATTTCAATAATTGCTCCAAACCACTCTAAATGAACCTCAAGATTGGTCCAATATGACAGGTTTCAAGACCTCTAAAACCAAATCTGAATGTATAGTCTTTAATAAAAGGGGTAACTTGTCTGACCAGTTAAAACTTACAATAGGACCACAGCAACTTAAATGTTCTAGCCTAATCAAAATCCTAGGAATATTATTTGATAGTAAACTAACATGGATACCGAAGAATGAATTCGAAGAATGAATATAATAAAAGCTATTTCAACAGCATCGTGGGGAGCCGACAGAAATGTTATACTTTCAACATACAAAGCTCTTATTCGTTCTAACATAGACTATGGAGCAATTATTTACCAGTCAGCTAAGCCAACAATATTAAGTAGCCTTAATACAGTCAACTTAGCCGGGTTAAGATTAGCCATTAGCGCATATCGAACGAGTACAACTTCGAGCATTCTTGGGGAATCCAATGAAGAACCTCTTCAAATCAGAAGAAGAAAACTGTTTTTCATATGCCAGCAAAATATTATCCATTCCTAATAATCCTGTTTATAAGAATGTTTTCTCTATAAAATATTATAAGTACACAAAAAAAATATTATCCGAAACCAGTTTATTATTTCCTGACCCAGTATGTTGAAGAAGTCAACGTCACATTTCCTACTGTTCGAAGTACCATAATTAAAAAAGGACCTCCATGGATTACTTCCCTAATGAATATGAACATCAGCCTCAATAATCTTCCCAAACGAGATACTAACACGCTAATTTACCAAGCTTACTTCAACGAAATTTACAACAAATACATTGGATTTACCCACATCTTCACCGATGGCTCCCGTAAAGGGATTGGAGCAGGCTGTGCAGTACAAATAAAAAAGACACTACTACAGTCAAGGCTAAGTGATTATTGCTCTATTGTTTTACTGTGAAGCGTATTCTATTCTTCTCGCCTTTAAATTTATGAAGCAGCAAGACTATTAATTCACCTATTGAAGAGCATCCACTTTCCCACAATGACATAAAGAAAGAACATCAAAGAAACAAGGATCTTTGGAATACTGAATGGACAAAATTACCAAACCAATTGCATCAGATCAGGAAAAGTATCTTCGACGACCACCTGCTTTACCTTCACAAGAGAAAATATCAAACCCGTTTAAGAATTGGTCATTCCAAACTTACCCATGTTCTGTTGTACATAGTAAATACTGTATTTTGATTGTGGTCGCTAATGATCTGGTAGTTCATGCTACCAATTAAAGAAAGCATAATTTAAAAAAAAAAGTCATGTGCCATCGTGGAAAATTCACTGCTACCACAGGCATTTGTGCGTCGTGATAATGCTAGTGTAAATTAATGTTAAAAATCGACTCAGCTTGAAAGTTCTCTCGGCGAGAGCCTATTGTCCTAAGCGTCCGGTCACGACGTGTTAAGTGGCAGAAGGCAAAACGAAAAAAAAGCATGCATCGTAAAAACGATGGGCTTCTTTCGGCTGTCTTACTGCATTTATATTGCCAAAGAGACATTGTGGTTGTAGAAGAAAGATAAATTATTCGTTTTTTAGTGTCTACAATCAGAATTGCGGAATTGCCGCTCGTTAACTTATTTACAAAGCTTCTTTTACACAGTAATGGGAAGAAATAATGACATAATAATGTTGATGACAACAAACAATGATTGTAAATTAATTTGTCTGTTCTGAAAGCGAGAATGCAAATATTTGAGACAGACTACTAGGGGAAGTGTGGAAATTTCATTATGAGCTAATTAATTTCTAAGAAGTTGAAGATACATAATAGAACTCCTTTTTTGAACCCAATTTAGACTTATATCACGAATACAGAAGAATTCGGTGTTTAAGGAATAGAGATAACGCATGGAATTAAAATTAACAGAAATAATACGTTTAAAACAATTAGACTTCCTTTATTTGCTCCCTGAGAACTTTAGAAATGAGGTAACTCCTCTGAGGTAACTTTAGAAATGAAGGTAAAATTATTTTGGTAATATTCGCGGGTAATTCAAGTCGTTATCTTTGTTAACCAAGCATTTTTAATGTGTCATTCTGACTGAAAAAGCTGAAGTACAGAAATTTTTATCTTTGTCCATAAACACTAGAAGTTACTTAGCAAGCTATAAATTTTTTCTATTTTACTCAATTGCAAGATGCCTGGTGGAAACGTTGAAATATAATACATCGTGCATTCCCTTCGTGGTCAACGTTAGTGCCTGAATCATAGAGTCGATTTTTTTCTTTTTGATATTCCCTGAGCGCTGTGATCAAAAGCGAGGCACTGGGAATTTTAAACGGACAGGTCAAAGTAAGCCTCAAATTGAAGTAACATTTTCGTTGAAAACTCTGTATTTTCGAAAATTGCAAATGGTCAAGATTTTTTTGGCTTATTCATACAACTACGATATTGAGAATAGACATTCTGCCTGAATGAAAGGTGTTCTTTAAAGTTAGATAATTAAATACGGTCTGGTTGTATTTTCAAAAAATACGAGTAGTTTTCGTGTAATTTTGCGAGAAATATAGACAATTTCATACAAAATATTTAAAAATGGTTGCACAACTGTGACTTTTTTCTCGAATAGAGCAAAGTGCAGTTATAAAAATGACGCAGGTCACATTTTCGTTGAATTGTTCTTGTAGAACTTTGCAAAGTTTTATTTTTTCTGCGTCTTCTTTGAACTACAATATTGATCCGACAACTACAATATTGTAATAAAAGTCTTTTGTCTTAATGCAATCTGTTCTTGAAAACTAGTTCGTGAAATCCCGACATGTAAATTCCTGCCTTTAAAAAAAATGCAAATGCAAATTTTCATCTCATTATGAAGCGCAGAGAAGGTTGTTTTATCATCGAGGCTGTAAAGCTAACATGAATGGCATGCTCAACCTCAAAACCTGAGTTCAAATCCCAGCATGGAAAAAGTTACTAGTTGGAAATACTTTTGCAGGTTCATGAAGTATTATAATATTACGACGTAGACATAACAAATAATTCGAGAACCATCGTTCGCTCTCATGATGATACTAAGTTTTCAGACTTTAAATACGCTTCCACAGACGCGAATATTTGACGATAGCCCAATTGTCTGTCCCATTTCCTACACTTACTGAGGTGGCTGAGAGCATCAACTGATCTCATTGCAGTGCCTCTTACTGGGAGGTTCTAGGGTTCGAGTCCCGACGGTGGCAGGACTTTCGAAACTAGGTAACTAGGTCGAATTCGCGTTGTCTGAAGGAGAATTCTAACGGACGGTTAATCTAATCTGTAGTTTTCCGTGCTTTCTCCGACCAATACCAGGCAAATGCCGGAGCATAATCATTAGCATTAACGGGCCATCGACCGCGCGTGAGTTTTCCTTCTTCTTTGTCCTATCCTCTGCACTTACACACTCACTTCACTTACAAGCACTACATTGCCATGTATGTTGGGGGCTTCATCTGCTGATGGGAGATTATTGGATGGGGAAAACGTCACAAGATGACGTGTTGGTTTGTGCCAGATCACAACTTCCCCCATTGGAAGAACACAACTACCTCCCGTGATAAAAACAAGCACGACACTTACGTGACATGCGAGCGCTTCCTCCACCTTGCAGAACGAGCATTGCAGAATAGCAGCAATTCCAGTCTACGCAACCGCCAAATCACTCTTCGCTCGACTGCCTGAAGTTTATGGCCACTGTATTAGAGAGAAATGTATTTCTGATTCCTGTGTCTATGGAAAAGGAACATTATTCGATTCAGTCCGTTGCACTGCCTATTCGGCGGTATGTTTTGTTCATTAAATAATGTTTAAGTTATGCTAAGAGTTGCTCGTCACCTGTCTGTTGAATCTGTTCTAAAAAGAAATACCAGACGAAGAAAGTTTTTGGAACTTTCACCATGTTTCTGCTATCTGCTGAGAGTTTGAGGTATGACACCAGTCAGCGCCGGCGCTAGGTATGGGCAGACCGTCCGGGGCCCTGCAAGTCAAGGTGCCCGATCATGGAACTGATGGGAAAAAATATTGAAGAAATAGACAAAGAAATCAGAACTCAAGAAAATAGTTATCGTAATTTTATAAGTTGCGGTACAGTAGTATATTTCAAAAACTTATCAATTAATTTTTTACCTTATACCTTAATGTCATTACTTATAATGTAGGACCTTATGAAATGAATCAAATGATGTTAACATTCAAATAGGTTCTATTGAATTTCATATGTATTATTTCATGTATTTCACACGTAACTGTATTGAACACTAACTTAACACAACAATTTTTTTGCCTTTTAAACTCACCGTGGAAATAATATTATTTCATCACTAAGTACTTTTACTCAAAACTATTATTTAAAATATATTTCCCATAACTTTGTAGCTTAAGCGTAATTTTTGTTATTTGTTCAAATAAAATAACTCATAGTTTTTTAGTACAATTTTAACATTTTTAATTTGTTCGGGGGATGTTTCAGCATTGCCCGGGGCCCAAAATTGTCTACTTCCGGCACTGAAACCAGTTGCTGAAAATTCAATGAGAACAGTTTTCACTTCTGAAACACTTCAATGCTCTTTCAAAGAGAATTCAAGCCGTCTGGATTTGTCAAGTTGCTTGGCCAATTTCTAATGAAAGCTCAATGTTTAATATTACTATTATTACCCAACAACAGTAATGATAATAATAATAATAATAATAATAATAATAATAATAATAATAATAACAATAACAACAACAACAGTACTGATAGAAAACAAAACAAACCACACATGGAGAAAGGTGTTCAAATTCCTTCTTCACAAAATACATAAAACTGAGCTCATTGCTAAAAACAAAATGATAACCATCAACTCCTCGTGTATCACACAACTGACTTATTCGTTCGACGTAATACATTGGTCACAAACTGATCTGCAAAATCTAAATATCCTAGTACGCACAATGCTCACTAAATACAGAAGCCATAACCCAAAATGTTCGGTGCAATAAACAAATGATCGCATTAAAAACGTACTTTCTTTCTCAACCATTAGAGATGTGCATAGCTATTTCCATTTGTGTCAAAGGCTATACTCCGTTTAATTTCGAAGACAAAGACAACTGTCCGAATGTAGTGATGGCATTTGATCACAGAATTCAATCATGGAAGTCCAAATTTCTTCACGGTAGATTTCCCCATTCCCTGGAAAATGCACATAAATCCTCGATGCGTTGGCTTGATTGATTGACTGATTTTTCCTGTTTCCGGGCGCGTCAACTACTGTGGTCATTAGTCCCGTTAGTGTAGTGCGTGTTTTTTTTGGGAGATGGCGGTGATCTTCCCCCGCTGCATGGCGAGATCCGGCGCCGACCTACCGTCGGCTAGTGGGGCTTCCCCCTAACCAGGACTCTCCCACCAGCGGGGCAGCGCCCCAGCCGGGACAAGCTCTAAGCTCCCGACCGGTCTCCCGGAATATGTGATAGTGTAGTGCATGTTAGTGTAAGCGTGTGTGTAAGGGGAGAGGATAGGACAAGGAAGAGGAAGGACAGATCGCGCGCGGTCCGTGGCCCGTTTGGTAAGGTACTGCTCCGGCATTCGCCTGGCGTTGATCGGAGATACCACGGAAAACTACCGATCAGAGCAGCCGGCCGCTAGAATTCTCCTCCAGACAGCGCCTGAATTCGACCTAGCTGAAAAGCCAGTATCGAAAATCCTGCCGCCATCAGGACTCGAACCTAGGACCTCCCGGTCAGGGGGCTGCAATGACATCAGTTGATGCACTGAGCTACCGCTCCCGGTCGATGCGTTGGCTTCGGGATGGGTCTCCACTTTTTTAATTTTTTTAAATTTTATTTTACGTCAAAAAACAGTTAAAACTGCGTATGACGTGCTATGGGGAAAAGTGAATTGTGTGCATATTTTCAAAATTCTGTGATCCCTACACTAAGTCATATACTACTTAAATTTTGAAAAGAAAAAAATTCTATTTTCAAGGAAAAATAAGCAATAAATTTTGGCTCTTATCCATGTTGTCCTTCGGAATAATACTTCCTGCCGCGACAACATGGAAACAATAATTTGAATAATTGTATTTCCCACTGAATTCTAGAAGACGTGCACAGAAAATGAAGTTACATTTATGTCTAGAAGCAAAACAAGGGGCCATCTCAGCATTTGCTCAATGTATCAGGGAAACTGGACGAAAAACCTGATCGAGATGGGGGGTCGTTGACCCGGAGGCTGTAGTACAATACTTGTTACATATTGTTTAGAATTATACAGTCCAACGGTAAATAATACATTAAATATCACTGTTAAAATTAATGTTACTTTCCTTGTGATGCTCAGTATAGTCTCTAATTGTATAGAAACAGTTGAGTAGCAAAACGATTTCACTTGGGATTTTAACTTTTCTATCGAATTTAATCGTTTAATGTCATCTGGCAAAGTGTTGTAAAATAATGTACATGAATTGTCTGTGAATTTTTTGTAATGAGCTGTTGATACGGTCACCTGATGAATATGATTTCTACGTTGAGTGGGGAGACTGAGGCATTTATCCATGCCATCCTAGATCAGGTGATTGCTACCAACAACTACAAAAAATAAATTGAAAAAAGAGACGTCCGAGGTGAATGTAGGGTATGCCATCAAACACCAGGAACAATAGACCTCATAATAACGTCATGCACAAACTTGGCAAACACAGAATAACTAATCTGGCAAAATATAACAGCAAACGTCATCCATGAAACCCTTGCAGTGAAATATGGTCTAATATCACCTGACACTATATGCCTGTACTATAAAGTCTAGCCAGTATTGGAAACCAAAAATAACACGGTGTACTATGATGTCCAAATACAAACGGACAAAACCATTGTAGCTAATGGACGATGTAGCTAGGACATTGTAGTTCACGCCTTCACAGACAAAAAGGCCCACTTCACTGATATCACGCATCTATCAGATCACAACATTGATAAGGCAGAAACAGAAAAATATCACCAAATATACCCCATTGGGCACAGAATTCAGAGAAATATATCGTCTCAATTCTGTTGAAGTTATACCGTTTGTTGTTAAAGCAACTGGTCTGGTTAATAGAAACCTGAAAAAGTATATACAAAAATTACAGTTAAACCCCAATGCAATAATCCTCAAATCTAAAAACTCTGCCATATTAGAAACATAGTTCGCTCCGTGCTGAGAAAACCGGATGATTCCCGAGACTTAAGCCAACATTAATAATAATAATAATAATAATAATAATAATAATAATAATAATAATAATATAATGTAGATGTGGAACATTCTTGTTTCAATAATTAGTGGAACTGCGTTGCAAAACTGTAGCGAGGATTTCTGCCTGCCCGCGGTCGAACGGGGGCTAGCGACGGAGGGCGGGGCGGAGCGTGGAGGCGGAGGCGTGGGCGCGGGCGGACGCGGCGGCGGCAGCGGCGGCGGCGGCGAATCGGCGGCTGTAAAGCGCGCAATATCCGGCTTTGGGCCGGCGTGGGCGGTTGGCAGCTGGTGGTGCTGCAGTGCCTCGCGCTTGTGGCTTCGCCTGTGACTGTGACTGTAGCTTCGCCTGTGGCTGTGGCTGCGAACGCTTGAAGTTTGTCAGTCGGAGGCACTGACCACAGACCAGCGGACGCGGACGCCGCCGCCGCCGCCGCCGACGCCGCCGCCCCCGCTGCCGCCCCCACTGCCGCCGCCGCCGCCGCCGTCACCGCCGACGTCGTCGTGGTCGAAGTTGCATTCGCTGCTCGAAGTCCACACTGCACCTCGCTGGGGGTACGCTGTCTCCAAAGAAGTAAGAGGATAGTTATTGATCGTAATTTAAATTTATTGGTTTGAGTGTTAAGTCATCAAAACTCTAGTTCTGACAAGTTTAAAGTTCGCGGTAGATGGAGACAAACGCTCTTTGGCCAGAAAGTATCCTTCATGCTGAAAATATCGGGAATGGTTAGGTCTTTTAAAATTCATCTGTCAAATTAATAAGTTACTTTTGAAGAAAGCAGTTTGTAAGTGGGTGAGATATAATAGATGTTATTGTGCATTACAATATCTGGGTAGTCGATATTATGCATTTTGGAGTCCAAAAACTACAGTAAGGATTGTTGTACCATAATAAGGATCATGTTGAGATGCATATGAGCACTGGTTTCTATTATATTTAAAATGTATTAACAAACTGACACCTAAAACAAATCCTCTGAATTATTCTAGTATTCTCAAATTGTTAGTTCTTTTCCAAAGGAAGCCAAAAAAGGATTTGAAGTCAATGTTAGCTGACATTACATCCGACACCCTCGCAACCCCTAATCATCCTATGTAAATTATTGCACCAATGATGTTTGAATCCGTTACAGATGGGATACATTCTTGGGATTTACGTGTGTATTGTGCAGTGAGAGCGCGACATCACGTTGTACTTTCAGTTGACAGGCGTGCGTTTTTAAGTGGATATGCTCTGGCCATAGATAATGTATTTTCTCTTAATCTTTGAAATTCGCTGTCGATAGTAATTTTAACGAAAATTCGCTTCAATTAGCATATTCCAAACCTCACTGGTCTCCTATCCTTAGGTTATTAAAGACATTGCACATCAAAATAATGATTCCAACGTCATGATGATCACGACGCTTTAATGTTCAAGCCATCGTCAATTTTTCACACTTCATAGAGCTAGAGGTCTGCTTTGTAGACGTAGGATGGGACCACCTAATGAATGGTTAGCAAGACCGGACTCGGCATTTGGCAATTTGGGCAACTGCCAAAAGGGCCCCCTTGGGGCAGCATTGTTTCTGGGAATCTTTTATTATCATTTTTAAGGGCGTTTGTTCCCTTACCCTTTCCACCCTCACTGAAAAGGGTTTCTCGATCTATACACCACACAGAAACCCTCTCGCGGACTCTCTTTTGGTTTAAGTCACAGAAAGTGCGCTCCTCCTCACTGCAACTCACACAAAAAGTCAATGACAAGTGTAAGTACTTCGTGAAAGATTTGAACCTACGACCAATCACGACATGGGGTCGGTTCATCACTTCTTCAGCAAAGACAAAAGAAAAAGGCCTTAGTGCTAAAACTTTTACTGTATTAATATGTTCTGTATTTAATATGATCTTCTGTACATATCAAACTTCAAATAGTTCTAGTGTCCCTCGAGACACAATCTTCGAAGGAAATATTTTTTAAATAAATAAGTAAACAACAATATAAAAAGAAAATTTATCAAAAATTATTAATACAAAACGTCATTTTGGACGTGGTAACTTTAAAAGTACGACATAATACAATTTTAATACAACATACACGCAACAAATGTCTTATAATAAAATTATTAAGGAGTTATTTTTATTTGACATTTACTGATCCGTTTTGTTACAGGCAGTCAAACAAAACATGTAGATCGCTAAGGCAGTAGTGTCGTAGTGATCTCGGACCGAAGGGTCGCGGGTTCGAGTCCCGCCTCGGGCATGGTTGTATTTGTGTTCGTCCTTTCACCCCTTATCATCAATCACCATATCGTTTCATCCACATAGTTACCATACCGTTAACAGCAATAGTGGTCGCTAATGTCCTTAGATGTTGATGCGACCTTAAATAACAAAAAACAAAAAACAAAAAAAAACATGTAGATCATTTCAAAACACACATTTTAACATATTTATTATCCTTAATGACTTTCATGACACACAAAAAATCAGCACACACATATTACGAGTTATTTTTATTGCAACAATAAATCCATGAAAAAGGATGCTCATCTTTGCTCGGCAAAATGTTTTGATCTTCATCGGGGCAATTTTGTTTATAAGTTGACAACAGCATATCAATTATTTAATAAATGTTGACCGAAATATTTGCATGTTCTTATAGGACGCAGCGTTCCCCGGACAGTGATGGATATCACGAAACTAGCCACGGAAACTTAAGATTATCGATGTCTTGGGCCCGATTAATGTCTTAAAGGGCCAAACGAGTGCCAAAAATTGTGGCGACTCGTAATAATTTGTAATATTCGACACACATAATCAAAATGAAAGCGAAAATGAAGTATTATGTTTTCAATTAAGAAATACAATATTAAAATAAAACGTACAATTTACACATGTAAACGTTATTTCAAACGGCAGCACCGCTAGCCGAACTTCTTAACCAAACTCCAATAAGTCACGGAAGATAAGCAGCTCGAGATACAGCGGGTTCCTGGATGGGTGATTGTCTGGGAACTCGATACTAATGGCGCTGAGCCTTTGACCGATGGGAATAAAAGGCAATGATTTACGACTTGACGTATGCCTGCTTTGAGTTCAAGGAGGATTCCTCCACGTTCAACGCCAAACAAGGGCTAGGAATATCGTTACGCAAGTTACAGGATTTTTTTTTAGAAAAATCCTTTAATGTTTTTGTGCCATAAATGTTTACATAAGCACTTTTAATTTTTTTTAAATAAGAAAGAAAAACATTTATTTACATTATCTTTATCGTCTCTTAAACATGTTTAAGAAATTACATCAATAGTAAAATAAATAAAATTAATTTTATATATTTATAACTAATATAAATCATTGTTTAAATTACTGGAAGCCACAAAACACGTGCTCATGCATTAATCCCCCACATGTACCCTCTCCCTCAGAAAAAATGTCGTTCAAAATTCTATCTTCCACACCGCGCCGACAAACTTGGACACCCCTCGGCCTGGGGGAGGGCAGGGGGAGGGACGCGTTGACCAATCGCTAGCAGGTAGAACCACAGTTGTCTGTGATTGGTGCAACATCCCAAGGGGCAGAAAGAACGCTGTCTCAGGGGGAGGGGGTTAGTTCGTTTACGTACGAGACGGAAATATCATCATATTTCCCTGCCGAAGGAGGTAGTTTGCCTGCGCGTACGCCACGACGAAAAAAATATTTCTAAGCGGGGTTTTCCGTCCAGAATGATTGTCTATAGACCAGTAAATATTTATCATTTTAGCAACAATTATTCTAACTTTTAGTAATCGATTTGTAACTCCTGACAAAATGCTATTTTGAGATATTCATTTCAGACACAATTTGCGGAGCCTTCCCGGCCGTTCTAACGCATATTTCGAATTTGTTTATAAAATTATAAATTGTTGCAAAATTGTTAATTCGCTGTTTTTGGTTCTGGGACATCGGGAGACTCTCCCCACTTTAGATTTGCAAAATTTGGAAATTGTTTATAAATTTGCAATTGTTGCAAATTTTTTATTGTCTAATCTGAATGGCGTTTAAATGTGATGCAAGATTCCGGAATCCGTTCGGTGCTATTATATCTCGTTCTCGAGATATATGTAATTGTTTATAAGAAATTAACATCTTAGTAGACCCCATTTGTTTGCGCTTATTCATTCGCGCTAGCAGAATAGCGTGGGATGGGCATACTGAAAAAACAGTTCTCCAATGCCGCGCTTTTGCCTGCCACATACGCTTAAAATGCACTTGCTTGTAAACAAATTCTGTGGCCAATTTAATTATGATAAATTCGTATTTTTACGGCGAGTATGAGCATAACTTTTATTTGGTTTTTATATTCTCTTTTAAGTCCTGCAATTTGCAAGTCGATATGTTTATCAAATAGGAAAGAAATTGATTATAAAAAAATATTTTTCAAGGTGCATTACGCCCAAACAATTGTTTCTTTTTTTCTATCAAAGGGGTGTTGAGCAACCGAATAACTGTATTATTAATTTTTTTAAGTCCCCTGTTAACACTGAGAGTCAGAAACTATTTGTTCCTCTTGTTTAACCATTACCATTAAAAATAGGGAAACATATTGCTTAGCTGTTTGCTATAAACTGCACTGGATTGGATGAAGGTAGTGTTAAGGTTTTCAAATACAGAAATATTCAATTTTGTGTTTTGAAAGATCACATGAGTAGAATCACACATCACAATATTTACACAAGTATAGAAATTTCTAAATAAACGCATATAAACTTTAAGTTAATACTTTCAATTCAATTTATCATTCCTTTCTAAAACTGTTAATTTGATGATTTCATTGTATAATATTCAAAGCAGAGCTTTATGTGCTAAATCTACGCATTGTTAATACATATTTTTAAACAACATTAATATATTTAATATACATTTAAAAGGTTTTTAGATTGGCGAACGTTTCAATGAAATTTCATGAATTCCTAAATGCTTGAAAATAAATATTTGTAAAATTAAATACTTGTAGCGTGTAAAAATATAACAAACTCACGTATTTGGTAAAACGAGTTGATATTACTAAAAGAAAGCAAAACAGATGTTATAACAATTCAAAGAGATTTAGCGTTGGTTTACAGTTTAGTAAATATCAATGCACTAGCATTTCCCAGTGAAAATACATAGAACGAACTTGGTGGTCAAGTGATATGACCTTCCCAACACAGACTACATTTCAGTATCGTTAGAGTTCGAAGGTGGTTTGTTGGCCACCATTCTACGAATCTATCAAAACCTTGAATTTTGCACGACCATCTGTACAGCGAGAACGTAGCGGTTTATTAAACGGAAACGGGCCATTCGAGGTATCTAATGTGCACTCTTTGAAAAGTTTAACCATTATAAACTATCCCTAAGAAAAATATCAAATAAACAATGTTAAAGGTCACCAGCTTAACATTGCCTTTACTATTTGAATGTTTTCAACATCCCCAACACCAACAGAAAACCCACGTTTTTACAGGTTATTATAAAACCAATTCAATAAATATAAGCATTTATTCACGTTATTATTTTAAAAACACTCAAATATCTACGATGTTATTTGATTCATGTCTTCATCGAAGATCTGAGATTAAAAAACTGATAAGCAGAGAAAATTAAAGTAATTTTGAGTGATTGATGAAGTTGAATGATCAAACGAAAAACAATGTTTCTTGCTTCATATAATGCTATCGTGTTTAACAGACATGTAATTACATGTGATACCTATATTTAAACATCCAAACTAATGAAAATTTTCAAAATTAAAATCATCAATAAAACGTTGATTCATCAGCAAGGATTATATTATTAAATACTTTTTTGAGATTCATGTGCTCCTGTGTGAATAACGTAGCAAACGTGATTCGTATGATCCAGTTGCTCAGAATAATGCAAAACCTGCTAGACACATACACTAAACATAATAGTTGTCAAATAGTTGTTTAAGACATGAGTATCATAAGATATCTTATTACAATACGAAATTGGAGAATTATCAAACAAGACTCTTTAGCCGAAATTGTTAACCAATTGAATATTGTAATATAATGTTACCATTTGAATATCATAGAAAGTAAGACGCAATTTGTCAAAATTCATGTGAACTATAATTTTTCTTTAAATTTTACTCCTTATCCTGCGAAAGATGTGTGACAGTACTTATGTTAACAATTATACTGCCATGGGTTTAATTAATTAGTTTTCAGTACGCAAATTATTGTTTTTGGTTTTAAAGAAGCATGGATATACAGAGTATCGGGGAACGAAACGTCGAAAGTTTGAAAAAAGCTGTTTAAACAATTTTAATCATACTTTGTCTAATAAACTACATAGATATTTTGAATGGCTGAGCTGCAATAAACACGCAAATTTTGGTTTGAAAATATGATTTCTACGCAAAACTTTGCATTCTAGAATCATGTAAACAGACCAGAAACATGTAACATGTTTATTATTAACAATATAAATTAATATATTAGTTCAGAAAAAAATTAACCGAGAAATAAAAAAGCAGTCGAACTGTGAAAATTGGGTGCTTTTTTATTTCTAGGTTAATTTTTCTTTCTGATCAAATGTATTCATTTATTTTGTTAATCATAAACAATTTAGATATTAATGAAGTGTTTATATGCTTCTACAACGCAAATAGTTGCCTAGAAAACATATATCCAAACCAACTTTTGAATGTTTATTGCGGCTTAGCCATTTGGAATATCCGTGTAGTTTATTAGACAAAATAAGCTTAAAATTGTCTTAACAGCTATTTTTCGAAGATTCGACATTTCTTTCCCGAATATCCTGTATATAAAAGACTTGATTTCTGTTGGTACGCGACGGAACGGCGTTCCGGTTCTTTGGAAATAATTATGAAATTATATTATATATAAGTAGCTATTGCTATTATATTAATAATTAATTTGAGGCGCGTTTCGGGGCCTAAGAATTTAAAAATAAAGGATATATGTATCATAATAACTCTTTATGACGACACTGTTCTCAGTTACGTCAAGTTTTAATTTAGAGAATCAAAGTGAATGGTCTAAGTTTACTCACCTAAATAAAGTTTATCTTACTATACATACTATTTAGAAAGTGTTTTATGTTCAAAACAAGTGTTGCCTCAACAGCATATATTTTCACGTATTATTCGTAATTGCTATGCAATATTCAATACGGACTATGTGAACCTGCAAAAAAGAAACAACAAAAAAAGACCTACTGCAGCAGAAAATATTTTCTACTCGTCGGGATTCGAACTCGGGTCTTTAAAGTTAACTCACCTGACACGGTTCCCCCTCACCACCAGGTACACGACAAGACTACCTCCTTTCCGATGCGGAAAGAAAGTGAAGCATTTGCAGTTTTTTTAAAAAAAACAGGGTGTTCAATTTATCTTAATACAAGATCTATTTTTAAAAAGAGATTTCATTAAACAAAAATCTCTAGCGTTCAGATTGTTTTTCGACAATGTTATAAAGATCAGCCGGGGCTAATATTATACAGTAGAAAATTGGGGTTAATGTATTACACTTTAAGAGTCGTTATTTATTTAGGTCCAAAATTAACAAGAAAATGACAAATGATAGGAAATATATTCTATTATAATGACCATAGCAAACACTTAGAATGTAACAATATTTGGGAGGGAAAAAAATCAAAACTAAAATGCCTAATTTTTCCAGTCAAAAACTTTACCACCGTGATATAAATCTTTTGATGTTACTTCGTTATTTTTTATGACACGATATTTTTTAAAATAGGTTATCATTAAGAAAGAATTAATATTCTTTTCTGCGTTACATAATGCAATAATAATAATCGTGTCATGATATATACAGCCTCAAATTTGTGGGGCTAATATGATACAACTTAAGAGGCTAATGTAATACAATACGGGTGTCGGGGCTATTTTGATACATTAAAAATTAACACGCAGACAACTGGAAGGGATTTTTTTATGTTTAATATTACATCAAAGGCGCTAAAATTCCGATTTGATGTTGATAAACTATCCAAGTGTTTATCTGAGAAAGAAAGACCAGGCGATAATTCATATAGATTTCCTCGTTCTCCTCCCTACCCAGTACATGGTGATTCACT
>BLKR01010673.1:0-49020 GCA_011170035.1 Teleogryllus occipitalis | reverse complement strand
TACATTTACTGTGCACGAGAGGATTGCTGTTTCTAGTCAAAGAATATCTCTTTTTTCTTCTGGTTTGGTTTGCCAGATTTTCAGCACAGGCTCTTTGAGCATGTTCTCTTGAACACTTAGCGGGCGCTCGTTGAATCACAAGCGAAGTGATGCCATTGCGATTTCCTTACGGCGCAGCGGACTGCCCGCCGAAGGCAAAGGGAGAGAAATGAGGCGAGGAATCGGCCCCCGGCGTCCCAAGTCACGGTGCCTTGAATTCCAGCTCGTTGAGCAGACTTTATCTAGACCACGGGGAATTGGCTAAGGACGAGGGATCGATTAATCGCCCAGATCTAAGGGTGCGAGTTGAGACAATGCGGGTGGAAGAAACGTACGTCGTCATTGGTCCGTCGTTGAAAGTACTGCTCTGACGACATCCACCTGGAATTGATCCGAGGAAACCATGGATCGCAGCTAACCCTTAGAGGCCTCAAGCAGAAGGTGACATTGTTCGTCAGATTTTTAGCTGGTCGAAAACTTAGAGTCACGAAGATAGGACCACCCGCTGTACTAAGCTTCGGTTAGGGCTGTGTGAAACATTCGGCTTGCTAATATCTGACAGATTGAACGAGTGAGTAAAACACAATGGGCTGTAATGGGTTAAGAAATTCACGTTCAGCCAGCATTATGCGTATCACAGTAACGCAGAATTGCAGGTGGCTGAAGAGCACTGTTCCCTATCGCAGGCGGCAGACATCTACGACAGAGAGACACAAATGTTAATTCCATGGTATGACATAAGTCTCGATTTTGGTGGTGATGTGGAAAAATATTGCAACATATGCTGCCCATTTTTGTTTGAATACTTTTTATACTCCACAATGATGAAAATCTTCTGGTAAACTCATGAAATGGGGGTCTTACGCAGGAGGTATCTCTACGGGCTGACTGCTGCCCACGTCTTTTTTGTATGTAAACCGCATTACCCCACGCTATACGCCAATGAGAAATTTGAAAATAAGTAATATGTAACGCAATGAGATCGTCCGTGCGCCGTCGCTGGCGCGGCGGAGTCGGGTTCCGCCCCGACGCCTCTCCGAGCGGGCGCGCCGCCTCTGCCGCCACCGCCGCCGCCGCCGCCGCTGGCGAATTACGTAAGCTGCTGTGTTCCGCGTGGGCCGCGGCCTCGTCTTACGTTTCCATGCGGGGGAGGCGGGGCGGGGCGGGGCGGGGCGAGGCGGGGCGGGGCGGGCGGGGCGGGGAGGGGAGGGGCGACGTGCGGCGGGACGGTGAGCGTCTTCGCCCTGGAGGCGCGAGGCGGGGCGGCGCGGGGGAGCCTGCGGCAGCGGCGCGGGGGGGGGGGTCGGGGGGGGGAAGTGAGGGGCGGGTTGGTGCGGCGCCCACGCGCCGCCACTGGCGACCTACACTGCTCAATTCTCTCCATCGTCTCCCTCTCTTCCATGTTCTTCTGCACCTCCTCGCTCCCCTCTTCCTCTGTGTTCTCCCCTCCATCCCTCTCTCCTCCACGCCTTCCCCTCCCCCTCTCTTCGTCCTTTTTTCCTCCTCCCCATTCTCCCTCCCTCTGCCCACCCCTTCCAGTCCTCCTCCCTCCCTTCCTCCTCTTCCTTCCTTCCCCTCCTCACCCTCTCCCTGCAGCTTGCACGGCCTCCTTTCCTTCCTTTTCCTGCTCATCCTCCTATTCTTCTTTATGCTTTACATTTTTTTGTTCTTCTCCTACTCCTCCCTATCATTTCTCCGACTTCATCTCCTTTCCCGCCTCGTTCGTATAGCGGCGGGCGACGCGTAACGTAGTGGTAGGCCTGAGTGAAGACGCTCCCTCGCACAAGCGCATCGCTGTGACGATTCATGCTATTAGAGTACGACTGTGCAAAGCTTACGAAACTACACATCCACATTTTCCCCCCTCCCAGCCCGGAGAGCGGGATGGAGCACCTACGCCTCTAGCGAAAAGTGCCGCCTTAAAGGTCGGTTTCTACGCCGTTCATCTACTTATTTTCGCCTCAGGGTAGTAGTATTCATATTATACATTGCAAGTCATCCTTCGTTATCCTAACTGGAAATACGCAGCAGTAACCTACCACCCACTCACCATTAGCCATTCGTTCCGAGGTCCCGGTCGATCCCTATGATATTTATATCGGAAAAAGTGGGTTCGCGGTAGACCTTTTCGGGCTTCACCCGTTTCCTGTGCCTCTCATTCAACAATTACATAATTCTTATAATTTCATCACATGAATCGATCAAAAAAAAAAAAGCTTATGCCTTGCCTACATTTTGAGTCGTTCTCTTAAATTGTCATACTCGCCTACCGTATGCCTGCCGGTATTCGTGATATTCGAAGCATTGTCGGAGGCAATGTGGATCATGAGAGTGGGTAATGTTGGGATGAGCGAGGGAAAACCGTAAGAAAATGAGCGCGGAAATATAAATTTTATATGAAAATTCGCCCCTTCTTCTTACATGGGGATCCAGCCTGTACGAGTACTTTATCTTCATAACAATGCGCACTGGTTCATATTCTAGTTCTGGACTGAAAAGTAAAGAATTTCTCAAGTCGAGAAATTCTACTTCAATACAATTTGTATTGTAGGTATGGAAAATATGCAATTTTTTATGTTTCCTGCTGAACATGAAGATATGAAAGGGAAAATCCTTTGCCGACATTCCTCAATACAGAGGTTACCTCCTCGCATTGTAGCTTCCCTCAATATGTCAAGTCACACTATGTATAAGATCCCGCCGCTTTCAATTTGGGAAGAGAAACTTTTCGCTACACCTAGGAAGGTCATGAAAATCTGAGAAAAGATTTCGCTTCGATTCGAGAAGGTGGCTACTTGTCTGCGTCTTCTATCTAAACAACACAATCTAAGACATTTCTGTCGTACATCCTCCTTCGTCGTGGCTGAAGATTAAAATATCTATAAACACTTTTAGATTCTGCACATAAAAGTTGTTTTGCTATTTGCGCACGTTTTCTTGAACTCTCTTTTTGCTAATCGAGGGGTGAGTTAAGAGGGGTGTGTTATTCCGTCAACAACACTATAAAAAATATGTAGATCCTTTACCTATCTAATAACTCTTTTTTTATTATGCGGGAGCGAAAATTTCTCTTTTTCAAATTATGCTAATTACGTTGGTTGGTTCAAAATTCAACTATATATTGTAAAAAAGAGGCGGAAATAAAGAGTTCAAAGAAACGAGGACAGTTCATACCCTCCTTAATATGCGAGATAGATTTTAATTGTTTTTTTGTCGATAGATCAGTTAAAAATCAAATTAAATAATATCGGTAATTTAGAATGTTCATAATTAGTTTATGACTCACAGACATTGTGATCTGTAGAAGTGACAATACCTCTGAATTGACGAAGAGACGATGATTAGAATATTTACAAAATGTTTTTCTTTTTTTCATGAGATTTACAACAACAGGAATTGTAAACTTCCTGTCAGAACAGACAATGAAAGTGAAATAGCTAAAGGTAGATAAATATATAGGTGGATAAATAAATAAATAAAAATTGGTTTGTAAAAAGTAAGCGTAAAAAAGTTCGTCTCGTCCTGTGCGTAATATTGAAAGAAAACATATTCAGTACCAGCAAACGCCATCATAATTTAATGTATCTAATATTTTTACTTTTGTCGTCTTGGAAGGACATAATTGATCAGTTTGCGGTGCGTCTTTTCTGCGTCTTTTCTGCGTGTGCGGCTGGAGAGCGCGCGGAGGGTGGGCAAGTGGTGCGGGCGTCCAAGGCGGTGCGTGGCGTCACTACGCGGGGGCGGGAGCGGGACGGCGCCTCCACCCACTCCCTCCGCTGACCCTCCACCGCCCCCTCACCCGGCTTCCCCCTCCCTCCGCCACCCCCCTCCGCCACCCCCCTCCGCCACCTCCCTCCGCCACCCCCCTCCGCCACCCCCTCCGCCACCTCCCTCCGCCACCCCCCTCCACCACCCCTCTCCGCCACCCCTCTCCGCCACCCCCCTCCGCCACCCACCTCCGCCACCCACCTCCGCTACCCACCTCCGCCACCCCCCTGGACCGCCCCCCTCCGCCGCCGCCCTCCCCCGGTCCCCCTCCGCCTCCCCCTTCCGCCCCCACTGGGAACCTCTCCGCCGCCCCTCTCCATCGCACACCTCCGCCGCACCCCTCCGCCGCTCCACGCAGCCACTCTCTCCTCCCGCCGCCTCCCTCTCCACCCCCCTTCCCCCCCCCCCCCCCCCCCCCCCCCCCTGCCACCGTCCTGCCGCCGCCGCCCCGCCTCCGCCACCACCCCGCCTCCGCCACCTCCCCGCCAACGCCACCGACGCTGCCGCTGCCGCCGCCGCCGCCGCCTCTGCCTGTGCCACCGCCCACGCTACCGCTTCTGCCACCGCCGCCGCGGGGCTTCGGCGGAGGCGGCGCGCCGCGTCGGCGCCGCGCTCGCGGCTTCCCGCCCACCCCCGTTCCACCCCGCGCCACCCCGCGCCACCCCCGCGCGCATCCGGCCCCGCCCCGCTTCCGCTCCACCCTCTGCCGAGGCGCCAGCGCAGCCTTTGCGCGCCCACCCGCCCTCGCGCGACCTTGCCCCCCTCCCGCCCCCGCCCCCGGCCCCCGCCCCGCCGGAGAGGCGCCTCCGCGTGTTAGCTTACTCGGCCTTTGTTGGCCGAGCGCCGCGCAAGATGACCGCCTCCCATACACTGGCGCAGGGCTGCACAGCCGACGGCAGGCGAGGCCGTGCCGAAACTTTGGTAAGGCAATTGGGAAGCCGAGAAGCTAATTCGTATATTGCATCAAAACAACTGCTTTCAAAAAATTGAATTTCGTAGAAACTCAAAAGGATGCTCACATTTCATAAAAAATAAAAAAATTACCATTGTTTCATTTCGAATGTGTGCAGGAGAGCAGTCCTGCGCCTTACGCAACAATGTTCCCGACCTTTTTGACACTGAACGAAATTGATTAAGGAATGCTAGAAATCCACAAAATTTCAATTTATTAGCTGTTTTTTGTTAATAATCGTGTCATCGAAACTTTCTTCATTTTATTTATACATTCTGAATTATTTACTTTTACCTTTTTGGAATGGTTTCTACTATTCTTTTATTGGTATATTATTGAGTTTATATACTTTTTGTTTTATTTTTGTTATATATCAGTTATTAACTGTTTATTGTAAACAAATAAATAAAGCTATTATAAATATTCATTTTATAAAAAACTGTTTTCTGTGAAGCTGTCAATACCGTATCTACGCTGCTACAAAATGTTCTCAATATTTTAGCTTTTTATGCCATAAAATGGGGTAGTAGCTAATACAATAGGTTAAAATAGGCGTAGAAAAAGCTCATAAATTAAAGCTTTAAATATTCATAGCTCAGCCACTTCAGTTCCGTGTGTTGTGGTGCTGTTGCTTCTAATATATTTTATTATTATTATTATTATTATTATTATTATTATTATTATTATTATTATTATTATTATTATTATTATTATTATTATTATTATTATTATTATTATTTTCATTTCTCAGTTAAACTGGGCAAAAGGAATGTCTTTTGGTGTCTTAGGACCAGATTCTGCTCTAATGAAAAGGGAATTTACCCTATTCCACTTGAGCTTACTGTAAAAACCTTCGAACAATGTAATAAGTCTGAAGTAAGATTTTGTTTGCAATTTTATTGGTAGTTCCAAATTTATCAAATTATTTTTAAATATTTTCGACATTACTCCCTTCGATATCACAAAGGTATAGATGAGAACTTTCTCAAACCGTCATATTTGTTTCAATTGCATTGCAAGCTCCTCATACTTCCTGATCTTCTCTAAATCAGTTTTCCTATTGTCATGGGTCAGAGGAACTGAAATATCAATTATAGAGGCTACATTATTGGTTTTATCAATGAGGAGGATATCAGGCCTGTTAGGGTAGGAATCACAGAATTATGAAAACCTGCACATAATTTACTTCTTCCCGTAGCACGTCACAAAC
The DNA here is from genome assembly GCA_011170035.1 of Teleogryllus occipitalis. Lineage (NCBI taxonomy): Eukaryota > Metazoa > Arthropoda > Insecta > Orthoptera > Gryllidae > Teleogryllus > Teleogryllus occipitalis. The sequence goes on along the minus strand of BLKR01010673.1, from coordinate 43,051 downwards.
AGGTTTTCACTGTTTTGACGTAAAATAAATACAAAATAGATTAATGGTAGCAAAACGAAAAGATGTTTCATTGGAGATGTCGCACCACTATTCCAAGAGTCCTTTAATTCCAGTCCTTTCGTTGCACGTTTCGACTATTTGAAGACACAGGGCACAGTTACCATTCAATATTTTAGAGCATACAAAGAAATGTATTTTCTGCGAGGTTTCCCGGATTAATTGCTTGATTAATTGATTATTTCGTATTTTCTGGCGCGTCAACTGCTTATAGTATTTCATCCCGTAAGTGTAGTGCCATTCGTCTAAGACTTACTTTTGCATGTCCGATCTGGGGACTAGCTGTCCTGTCAGTGCGCAAAACGCTCGAAACATTCCAAAATAAAATCGTTCGCACAGCCGTCAAAGCGCCTTGGTACGTCTCAAACAAGCAACTCCACAGAGAGTTTGTTCTTCTCACGATTGATTACTACATCAGTCACCAATCAACTATTTTTTTCTTTCCTTTTCATCCGCGCCTGGAACATTCACATTCAACTTAGGAGAAGCCTATAACCAACGTCGAAGAATAAAATCTAGTTTCCCAAAAGATAAATTTAAACCACCGAAAACAGAAACGCATGATTTCCCAAACACACTTTCTGTAAATGTTTTCTTCTTGTAATTGTAACCTATACCCCTATTTTCCCATTTTCAGCGCATACATTAACTATTGATTAATGACTTCTCCAGTGGGAGTATCATTGCTATGCGTGCTAAGTTCCAGTTCTATTAACTCTTAAAAGTGCTTGCCTCGCTGTATGAGAAAATATAAAATACAATTTTAAAATATATATCTTAGGAAGTGGCGGTGTTCCTCCCCCACTAGAACATGGGACCTGATGTTGTGGGTTCCCGTGTGGGCTTCCCACCTGCGCTTTCACGTGCGTTCCCACGTGGGTTTACGAGTGGGTTCCCTGCCAGGTATCTCTACCGGCAGGGTATCGCCGCAGCCACAAGATATTTTCTGCCGATTGGTTTCCCTATACATGTTGTTGTGTAATTGTAAGTGTGTGTGGGGGGAGAGGAAGAGACGAGTATGAGGAAGAAAATGTCGTGTGTGATTCTTAGTCCCTTTGTTAAGGTACTGCTACAACTTTCACCCGATTCACCTGAGGGAGAAACTACCGATCAGGGTAGCCGGCCGCTAGAATTCTCCTCGAGACAGCGGTTGAATTCCGTCTAGCTAATAAATCAATGTCGAAAGTCCCCCACCGTCGGGACTCGAAACATAGGGCCCCCGGTCAGAGATTGCCATTGCCATCGGCGGTGGTGGAGTGGTTAGCGTATCGGACTGCCATACCCAAGTTCGCGGGTTTTAAGGGCGAAAAAATCCTTCGTACGCCTTCCTTAGGAGGGGAAGTAAAGCCGGCTGTCCCATGTTAGTAGATTTACTGCATGTAAAAGATCCTCAAGCATAAACGATGCCTCTGAGCTAAATTCAAATCGCCTGTTTCGTCGCCCAAGTAATACCTTCTTTCTCCCATGGTTGGTGAAAGGAGCGTAGCGGAATTTGCGTAGTCAGGCGGAAGAGCAGGCCTCGAGGCCTGAATCTCGTCACGTAAAGTAAGGCAAATTCAATTCAATTCAATCTCCCTTCGCTGCTGCATTGCGCGCGGTCCACCTCCAGCTCTCTGCACGTGAGGGGCGCCTTCGATTTGGCGCCCCCTGGCCGAGGGCGTCTTTTGAGGCGCTTGCCTCCTCCCATTGAAACGTTCGCCCGGGCGCCATCTTCCCTTGCGCCGCTCGCGCTGCTCCCCTTGCCTCCGCCCCCGCCCCCGCCCCCGCGCTGCTCCTGGTCTTGCCTGAGTGGGCTGTGGAAACGGGGCACGTGGCTGGATGGCGCAGGCTGGCCGCTCAGATTGAGCTGCGAACATCGCGTCCTTGTCACCCTTGTTGACACAGACAAAATCCAGAAAATAACCAAGGGGAGCTAGAGTTGAAACTTCATCTTGTCACGAACTGCTCTAAAATTGTAATGTGCTTTTGCGTGATTTCGCTCATATGCAAAAATTATTTTTTGCAATCAACGCTCGATTTCGAAGAAAATTGGTGATTGTTTTATAAGTTTTACTTTCTCGTATATATAGGTATATACGGAGTAATATACGTAGTATAGAGAAAGTTATGGAATGCTGCGGAAAATCAATTCCGAGAATTCAACGGAAATACATATCTTGGGGTCCCCTGACACCGAGTTAGTGTCTTTTAAAAAAGTCCGCCCGTCCGTCCGTCCGTCCTTCTCTCTCTCTGTCTGTCTGTCCATCCGTCTGTGAACACTACAAGCGCCTAAACCATGCGTAGGATTTTTCAAAATTGAAGAAACCCCTGTAAATATTTTTAGTTGTTTTAGTACTTTTCGTGCAGTAGTGCGTGCAATATTTGCATTAAAAAATAACATAAACAAAATTGTCGCAAAAATGGCTGCAAATTTTTTCTGTAAAGTTTTAGTAAGGGTAGTGACTAATGTACCCTTTGCGATGATATAAACGCCCTATTCCTCTATCCTTTTGTTTTTTCAAAAATTACAAAAATGTAATTTTTGTGACTTGTCCCTCACGTCGGTAATATTTAGGGGAGAGTTAAGTTAACTGGACCGGTTAGGTTAAGTGGTCTATGCTTTTAATTGTTGGTGGGAAGTGATTCCTGCTTTTTCCACTAGATGGCATTCGTAGAATGACAGGGCGGATAATCTAAGCCACTTCCATAAGTTGCAGGCCTTCATTGTTGAGAACAGTAAGGATCTTTTTCTATAAGGTCAGAAGTATTTTCTTCCACTCATCTGCTTTGCAATTTTATTACGATTGAATAACAATTACAAGAAAAAATATTCACACTAGATTAATTGTTAGTATTTCTGCTATATAATAGTGTGTTTTGTTTTAAATAATACATTGCGGCTTGTATGTTTTCGGGCATATAAAGAAAACATGTGCTGTGGGGTTAACTGGACCGGTTAACGGGACTAATGACTATAGTAGTTGACGCGCCCGGAATCATTATCAATCAATCAATCAATAACAAAGTGTACTTAACTCTGGGGGTAAACGTTCTTACAGTCACTCCAGAAACCATCACTCCCTTTCTTGATAAACTCGTAATTCTCAGAAAAATTGCTGCGAGGGAAAAGGATTTTGCTATTGAGTATAGTGAGCTGTTTCGTAAACGACCGCGTGAGATTGTCCGTATTCAAAAACTGTTACGGAACTCAGGTCATTTTGCCATTACAAATAGATTTGTTATAATAATAATAATAAATTATTATTATTATTATTACAAAGAAAAGATTGCGATGGAAAAGCTAAAAGATTGGACTTGAAAAAAAACTCAGTTCAATGCACAATCTGTTATTTTCTATGCTGCTAGCCAGATAAACCCGTGTCATGTTATGTCATTTCTTAAAATGAATTTATCATGAGAATAACTATCGTATGGAAGACGTGTTAAGCATTCTTTGAAAAGACTTTTCAAGCACGGAGAGCGAGATTAAAGGCGGGTTGTGTATTATCGGTTAAGACAAGTATGAATGATTGGCTCCCTTTGAATTCGGAGGCAGCATCGTGTAGTATTGACGACAAAAAATCCACTCCTTCCGTGTCCTCAAAAACTGTTAATTTTGGTAAAAGCAAAAGCAGTATGCAAATAAGCATCAAACGTGGCGCTAATCCCAATCTTGTTCATATATTGATCCTGTGAAATTCGCCCTCAGAGTATTTATCTCGTGATTGTACAAATTTTCCCGAAAATTTTGGCATTTTTCGTGCTATTTTGCGAGATGAAATAATGCATTGATTGTATTATGTAATTATTTAACTAATGGATGCTAGAAGTGCCAATGCAAAATGTTGATAGACATAGTGAATCTCTTCAAAGTATCTGAAGTTCATCCAGTTTCATAGCACGTGCGAGGCTGTTAATGATGACGCGATTTCGCAAAGAAAAGAAGTGCTTATGCAGCGAAAGAGATAATTAGTCGTCTTGTAACATTTTTCCCGTCGAGCAGTGATGAAGTTAGCTACAAGACCGAAAACACGAGTCATAAAAACTTGATTGGAAGATAACAGCTGACTCATTTTTAATCCCACAAACGAGTTGAACATGGTTTCTGACATGCAACTGACATTTAGCGAAAAACAGTAACAAACAACATTACAGCACGTATTAGTCGTTTTCCGCTCTTCCGTTCCGCGCGCTGATCTTCTAGAACAGAACACTAATTTAACGCTCTCGGCGTGCTGTAACAGTGGTAGTGGTTGCTCCCTCAACGTTGGTTGTTTTTCCCCCGTTTTGGCGCAACGTTGGTAGCTGTACCCCCACCCTGGATGACGTACCGGCGCGCAAGCTTGCAACCATCTGAGGTGGCTAGGGACATCGCTTGATTCCAGTGCCTCTCATCGGGACGTCCTGGGGTTCCAGTTCCGCAGATGACAGGCTTTTCGACTCTGGCTAGATAATTGAGTCGAATTCAACCTCTGTCTGGAGGAGAATTCTAGCGGGCTACTCTAATCGGTATTTTCCGGGGTTTCTACGATCAATACCAGACGTATTCTTACGTCCTACTTTTTAGCCGGGGATCCTAGATACAATGAATATCAACACAAAGGCGATAGCAAGAAAACTGCAATGAGAATTATAATACTATTCACGAGCATTCATATTTTCTATAGGCTGAAGATTGACGTGTACTGAAGAGGCGAAAATGGAAAGGTACCAACATTGCACCAACAATACCTTTCATTATAACATGTGTCAAGCTATTATTTTTGACTACTTTGCTTTCTGGCGAAGCTTAAACATAAGCAAAACTGGTAGCTGCAAGAACATTTCCAATATGATACAAATTGTTATTTTCGTTGTCTTTTTTTATGATAATGTCTACTTTTCCTGCCCCTATTTAATTTTAATTATTAATATTGCCAAGATTCTGTAGTCTCCTAATTTGTTTAATTGAAAACGTTCAAAATATATATTATTTTCATTTGAATAAATTATATGACTTCGCACAATTTTGACAAAATGATTTATGCATCACTATATCAATGCAATGATAATGTGTGTTAACATCAGTAAATTATACTGTGAGTAATAAATCTCGACCAACTTCCTAACAGATTTACCAAATCAAATAAATGATTGAGTGATAATGCTACCGACGTATTGGCCTAAGTTATGTTTTGGCCATGATCAGGGAAAGTAAAAAAAACCTTTGATTCAATTGATAGTCCAACATTTGAAATGATTAAAATTACGTCTTACGTTTCTTGGACATCAGTCAACCCGAGCACAACCGAAAACTTTTACTTGTACGTACCTTACGTAGTCACTTGAAATCGGTTTCTGTAGATTTCAAAGCTATATAATCTTCAAAATAGCATCAAGCAACTGTAATTATGTTATATAAAAAAGTCAAATACTTTAATCCTGACAACACGGTGAATTTTGTCTATGTTTGTTGCATTCAAATCCGCATTCTAGAAAGTCTGTTCACGTTAAACACAAGGGAAAGGTTAGGAAAAGTGTCGATCTATATTATTTATCGAATATCTATCGATTACGATTACGAAATTAATACCAACGTATATACGTTGGTATTAATTTTTATTTACCTGACTTATTTATGTGATTCCTAAGGAACACTAATAAAATAATGCTTTGATCGCATTCTGGAATTTCAGATCATTTTTAACTGTGTAGGAAACAGACTTAACGTAACAGTTACAGAATTCATAATTAGAAATATTGTTACATTAATTAATAATATATAAAATTTGATCCAGAAATGTAGATTCCTACATTTAATGAAAAATATGTACAGTATTTTAATTTATTTTATTTTTTTATTTTTTTTAAACAAAGTTTTACACCTTAAACACTCGTAACATTTGAAATTTTAAGTTTTATACGCTGATTTGTTTGTTGTTGTTGTGTGTGTATGTGTGTGTGTGAATTTAGAATTTGTAGAATGTGTAAGTCCAACAAACTCTCAAATCTAGGATTACGTAAATTTGGAATTTAGGTTTCAAAAAATGCACTTTTGAAGTTGGGAGTGCAAAAATTGGTATACAATGCAAATTATGTGAGCTTCAATGCACAAAACCTTTGAATATTGAACTCTGCTTTGATCTGTGGACTTTTTCAGAAACATTTTCTTTTGACATTAGAATGGATTTTCATGAGAGGTTTCAATTTGTCTGAAATTCGGCGAAATTGTTCAGAAATTTTGCTTATTTTGGGTATATATAAAAACAAGGTCAAAGGTCAAACGTATGCACTAAATATGATACTGATAAATATGATACGATTTTTAAATTACATCGAATTCAAACAATGTTTAGACTGATCCAAAGTTGTTTTTTTTCATTTAGGGTGTCCCAAGACGTAAGGGGGAAAAATTTCGAAATCAGATACGCATATCCTCTCTATCTTTTTTCTTTTTGACCAAAAAACTCAATAAATATTATAGAGATTGGATAAGGACAACCCGTGCCGACTTGATGCCAAACTTTAAAGTTGAACGTTTATTCTAAGTTTTTAAGGAAAGATTCTTGAACTCAGTGTTTCTTTGGTAAATAATGCATGAATATGTCCTAGTGATATATATTTAGAAACTATTATTTTGTAAATTTTCTTTTCAAAATTTGCTTTTTCAATCAGGATAAACCTTATGATGATCTGGTGCGATACGTTATAAAAATTGCTTCTGTTCCTCTTTAACCGTAATTAAACCACCAGTCTTGCATCAACTTTACCGTTGTTTGAGTTGAATCATTCACTGATCTAAGCGTTAAAACTTCTGTTTAACATCTTCAAACGAAGCACTATTTGAATGTGGAACCTTCATAGAGAAAACTGTCATTAATTTTATGACATTCAAACAGTAAATTGCTTTTGATCGTCATGTTTTTCTCGTATAAAGGACCACAAAGTTCTTCCTGCGTCGGGAAGTAATGTTTACCATAGTGAGATACATTTTCATTGGTTAAACTTACGACCATTTTTACTTTGGTTTCTTGGTCCACATTATCGTCAAATAGTGATAAGACAGGTACTTCTTCAGTCAAATACCGTACGAGCTGACTTAACTTATGTAAAGCTGCCTTCAAGATGCTTTATCTTCCTTTACGTATTCATGGCTTGACCTGGGATGTCACGATGAACAGACAGACATCTAACAGTGCTACCTCATCCTCGCCCGTAATTTACAACCGGGCACTAAACAATGACATTTTCAGGAATAAATCACTCTCGCCATCTATTGAGCATAAATCACTCTCGCCATCCATTGAGGTCGAATTTTAAATTTTCTGTCTCTGCCTAAAAGTGTAATAATAAAGCTCTAACAACTTTCGGTAGTCATCTCTGAATACTTCTTTTGTCAGTTCATGTTAGTAAAACGCAAGCATATTGCCAATTTTGGAAACAGTCCGGCGCGATATAAGCTTTGTTTTAGAGCACTGTATTTTATGAGGATCGACCCTTTTCCAGTTATCTCGGAACTTTTTGAATAGTGGACTATCTGGGCTTCTAGTCACTTGACTGAATTTCACTTCAAACACACTTTTGAACACCAATTCACACATATGATGACGACAAACAAAAATTAACATTTCTCTATTCCGTTTTTGTCCTAGAAGCAAGAAGACACTGGTGATACGACCTGTATTTGAAGCTCAAGTTTCAAAACAAAAATATTGCACTTTATCTTGAAGTTTCCAGTCTCCAATCGCGTTCCAAGTAGCTTGCGCAAGTTCGCCTTCCAACCTTAGTGTAGCAATAATTTTTTTCTTTACTTCCATGTGAAATAACTATCGGAAGACGTTCTTCTACTGATTTCCGAACATCTAAACCAGGCAACTGTTTTCTATCACAGTGAACACTCACAATGTCTGTTACCTCGTTTTGAGAATCATCTTTTATGGCTTCCGCGCGCTCTTTATGGTTATTCATACGAAGTTTTATTAATTGCGTACTTTCTTATTGAAAATTTGTCAGTGTTATGTCCAAGTGTCTCAATGGTAGCTTCAAGAATATACACGGAATCTCTCTTACTTAGCTGACTCCTATCATGCGCTGCTACTAATTTTGGGGCAATGAAATCTCTCCACTTGTATAATTTACTTGTTCCGGTCGTGTGTTCTCGATCGGCGTTGGCAAATTTGCTTGCAAATACATATTTGCATTAGAATCAGAAAATGAATATTTTTTAACGGTTCACAATGTGGTGTCAAAGCAGTTTGTTGCGGAGAAATATTTAGTACGCCGCTTTTCTTCTTTAATAGTTCCAAGGCGTGTCCTTTCCTCTTTATCAGTCAGTTTTTTAGGTTTTTTTGAACTCATTATTTGATGCTTCACGTCCCCTATTCAAAATAGATCATTTTAGAACTTTGTAATCCCTCCGACATGTTAAATATTTGAAAACGATGCGTTTGCTAACAAAATTGCAAGTAATTATTAGCACGTCCATACATCAGCTCGCGTTAGCATGAGTCCATAAATACAGTTAAGTTTCGATGGAAGTCGCCACGGGTTGCCGTAATCCTATGTGCACGAAATTTCATTTACAATCGCTTTGACATCAAAATATTAAGAAGATATGCGTTAAAAAATTCTTTGATTTTTTGGACACCCTAATATACATAAAAAGTGGATATTAAACAAAATATGTTAAATATGTGTTAAATTTGTTGTAACTCCACTAGATGGCGCTGTATAACAAAACTAAATATTCATATCAAATGCAACCCGCATTTTTACTCCTAACTTCTAAACGAAGCGTACTAGTGCATTAAAAACTAAACTTTTGAGGCCTTCGGGCTAAAAAAATCTTTCTCATACTGTAATATACTGGAAGAGATCTGGTTGAACCTTGTTTTACATTTTTTCTGGTCGGTGCTTCTCCATATTACCCCACCTGCTCCTTTGAGCAGACTAGTACAATCTGCAACTAAATGTGAATGAGAGGGACGGAGAGACAGCCACAGAGACAGAGTCAGACTGAGACAGAGAGAGAGACGGAGAGGGAGAGGAGAGGTGTGTGTGCGTGTGTGTGTGTACTTAATATATGTGTGTGTGTGTGTCGGAACGCTCCACAAATTAATTATTAATTTAAAAATAAATAGATATATTTATAATATACTAATTAAAAATTATTCTCGACGTATCGCAATGCCGTTCCCTCGCATTCCGTTCAGAAATCAAGCCATATATATGAATTGTATACTGTAATTTTTTTATTTGAATAAAATATTTTGAAGTATTCGGAGTGTTTTTCCCGTTATCCTCCACTCTGGTTCCGACGTTAGATACAGCTCTGTTCACTAATCTCACCAGAAAACGAACACCATCGCTACTTATATGCTATTCCTCTTTGTGTCTAATCATTCACTCGTCGTTTATCATCGCTGTCCTCTCCCTCGTCTAATCATCTTGTAGTGCGGACTTCGATCGCTTCCCTTCGGCAACCCTTTCCACTTCCCCTTCCTGCAGCCTGTCATGTCTCCCCAACGACGTGGCATCTCACTTCGACGTCTTCCCTCCCCCAGTCGAGGAGAACGAGATGAGATAAGGGGTATTGTGTGGCCTCAAGCTGTTCCAAGCCCTACCGCTACTTACAGTCCGGATCACATCTTCACTACTCTCCCGCTTATTTGAAGGAAATCTTCGGAGTTACATTCGAGTATTTTGCATTCATAAAAATTTAAAACATTTCGATTTTTATTCCTGGATTCTTATATTTTAATGTTTAATTTTCTTAAACTTTACAGGCCATGTTAACGATTTTGGAATTATTGTTTTGTGCGTTTACACTGATTCCAATGAAAATATATTTTTTTTAAATTTTCATGGAGTTGGTAATGTCGATCAATACTATTCTTCGATGTGAGATCCCTCTTGGGTTTATTGCCTTTTGAGACCATTGTGGAGTAAGGCCGAAATTTATCATCTAGCTCAGGGTTGTCCAAATGGCGGCCCGCGGTGCCATTTATCGTGGCCCGCGAAAGGTTATTAGTCGAAAGCGAAAGTTTCTTGCATGCTTGTCGGGAGAGAACACTGCACGCCTAGTGCACGCGCCCTGCCTGGGTCAACACCCCTTAAGGTAAAAATATGTTAAGTTTAAGTTTAAGTTTTTTTTATAGTGAATTCAGATATCCAAAATGTTACCAATATGTTTAACTGCGTTATGCATGCTACGGCCTGATATCACGAATGGTTCCATCCCTCCCCGGCGTATCAGAGCAGCCGGGCAAAGTACTGAGATCAACAATACGGGGATGTCAGGTGTGGGTCGCCCGAGCAATGAAAATATGGCCTCCAACCACATTGAAGGTTTTAGGTGAGGCCCGTGAGGCCTTGGAAGTTGGACATCCCGGATCTAGATTCTAGAGAAAACAGCGTTTCAAATTGCACAAAACTATACAGTATCTAGAAATCGTATCACTTTCGAACATTTCCTGAAAAATGTTTCAAGATGCTATTAAGAAGTATTTATTAAAGTTTATCTAATGGTTCTTAACAGGTTATTATCTCGCTCGTATGTTTTGTAGAAAATATATACTTTTTTCTTGAAACCTCATTTGTTCCTCGTTTCCTTCTTTGGATTTTCATCATTTATTCGTTTTCATGTATTTCAGTCATCCACTCTTTTCTGAATTTGCTCCGTGATAATTTATTTTGCAATTTTCTGGGATTCCAAGGAACACCTGACCGTTCCGCTCTTGCGTGACAGTTTAGTTAAATCATTTTGAATTCACTCCTACTTCCGTCTTATGACTTGCCGTTTCTTTCACATGTTTTTTTCTCTTCGGGTTCTTTCATCCTAAACTCTTCTTTCTTTCTTTCTTTCTTTCTTTCTTTCTTTCTTTCTTTCTTTCTTTCTTCCTTTCTTTCTTCCTTTCTTTCTTCCTTTCTTTCCTTCTTTCCTTCTTTCCTTCTTTCCTTCTTTCCTTCTTTCCTTCTTTCCTTCTTTCCTTCTTTCCTTCTTTCCTTCTTTCCTTCTTTCCTTCTTCTTTCCTTCTTTCCTTCTTTCCTTCTTTCCTTCTTTCCTTCTTTCCTTCTTTCCTTCTTTCCTTCTTCTTTCCTTCTTTCCTTCTTTCCTTCTTTCCTTCTTTCCTTCTTTCCTTCTTTCCTTCTTTCCTTCTTTCCTTCTTTCCTTCTTTCCTTCTTTCCTTCTTTCCATCTTTCCTTCTTTCCATCTTTCCATCTTTCCATCTTTCCATCTTTCCATCTTGTTTTCTTGTTTTCTTGTTTTCTTGTTTTCTTGTTTTCTTGTTTTCTTGTTTTCTTGTTTTCTTGTTTTCTTCTTTTCTTCTTTTCTTCTTTTCTTGTTTTCTTGTTTTCTTCTTTCCTTCTTTCCTTCTTTCCTTCTTTCCTTCTTTCCTTCTTTCCTTCTTTCCTTCTTTCCTTCTTTCCTTCTTTCCTTCTTTCCTTCTTTCCTTCTTTCTTTCCTTCCTTCTTTCTTTCTTTCTTTCTTTCTTTCTTCCTTCCCTTCGTTCTTCCCTCTACTCCCTTGAAACCCGCATGTCCCATTTTCCCACTTCTTCATTTTCTCGTCGCTTCCCTTTTCCCCATTTTTTCCATGCATTTCTCCTTGCCCATTCCCATTGTGCCCTGTGTTACCTCCTTTCACCCCGTCTATCTTTTTTTGTCGTTACTCTCGTCCACGCCTTCCTCCTTTCAACTTCTTTTGCTTTTATTTCCTCTTTTTTGCATCCTTGTGACCTTTGCATCTATCTTCCTTGGCTCTCCCCTTTCCTTCCCTTCAGGTCTTTCTCGTAGTGGCGTAACGTGAGGGCCTGCACGGTGCGCTGTGCGGGCGAGCGCAGGTAAAAGGGCCGAATTTGAGCTTCGTGGTTCAAAGAAACTTTGCGATAGTTGATACAGTTGATCAAAAACATCTTCCAGAAGAACGAAATTATTTCCGCATTGGTAGCTGATGTAACCCTGTTTCTAAATCCATAAAGGTAACAATTCATTTAGGTTTTATAAGAGCCTTAATTTCACTAAATTAAATAATAAAGTTAGATTTTTCCACTATTTGCTATAAGCACTTTACCATTGTAAGCAGTAAACACGACAAACAGTCTTTCAACTGTTGTTTAGGTTTGAATCTTGCCATCTTTGTGATAGACTGTTGAATATGAATTTGTTAAAGGATACTTTTATTAAGGTACTAATACTACTTGTACTTGTTTAAAGGGGTCCCGGATAAATGTTTTGCAGGCGGGCCTGCACCCATTTCGTTACGCTACTGCTTCCTCGTTTACCCCTCCTCCATCTCCTTCTCTTCCTCTTCTCTCAATGTCTGCGCCTCGTCGTCTTCGGTGCCCCAGGAGGTGGGGCGTGGGGGGCGTGGGGGGCGTGGCGTCGCGTGCCGCGGCAGCAAGGGGCTGGCGAAGAAGGAGCGGTCAAGCTGGCAACGCCGGCCGGCGCGCACCGCCGGGGCCACTTCGGCAGCGCAAACACTTGGCCAGTTGGAGGAGGCATTCACCTTGCGGCGTGCGCTCGCCGCGGGCGGCGTCTTTGCGTCTCTGCGCCGCCCACGCCGCAGCCGCAGCCGCCGCTGGACCGCGCTCGGCCCACGCCGCGTCCCTGCACCTGATCGCGCTTCGCCTCCCCGCCCCCGCCCCCGCCCCCGCCCCCGCCAGCGCCTCTCCTCGCGCTCCAGCCTCCCCCCCGCCCACGGCTGCCTGCTGGAACTCTCGTCGCCTCCGCCCCGCCCCCGCCTCCGCCCCGCCCCCGCCTCCGCCCCGCCCCCGCCTCCACCTCCGCCATCGCCTCCACCCCCGCCATCGCATCTGCCTCCGCCACTGCCTACGCATCCGCCCCTGCATCCACCCCTGCCCCACCCCTGCCTCCGCCCCCCGCATCCGCCCATCCCGCCTCCGCACCGCCCCCGCCCCCGCCTCCGCCTCCGCCTCTGCCCCCGCCTCCGCCCTCGCCTACGACCCCACCTCCGCCCCCGTCTCCACCCTCACCTCCGCCCCAGTCTTCGACCCCGCATCTGTCCCCGCCTCCGCCCCCGCCTCCGCCAGCGCCTCTCCTCGCGCTCCAGCCTCCCCCTCCGCCCACTGCTGCCTGCTAGAGCTCGCGTCGCCTCCGATGGCGCCTTCCGCAGATCCGGCTTCCCTCCGCCCCGAATACTCCTTCGTCATTTCCCCCGTCCCAGCCTTCTTCGCCGGCCTTGGCCCGATCGCGCGCTCTTATCCGAGCTTCGTATTGCTTGTCACTGTACGTTTGCCGTCATCGTAATAAGGCATTACTTAGCCTATTGTTTACATCAGGTCATCATCTTCCAGGTCCTCGTATTCCAAACATGTGTTTGCAAAATGAGAGGGGAAAACGAAAGGAACTAGTTTTGACGTTTCAGTTCGATTTGTAGTGTTTGAAAGCGCGCGACCGGAGACCGAACTCGTCCTCTCATCCGGGTCTTCAACGAATATTATTAACTATTTTTCTCTGCACGCTTTTTTACCGTATTATTTGTTCGTTTCATAGTTTACTGTGACCAACTTCATATTACTTGAAAATACCTACAGATATATGGTACATACAGGCATGTTAGTGTACTAGCAGCGCTGCCAACGCCATAGGCAAAATTGCGGTACGATCGGAGTAGGTCCGTGTTGGGCAGAATTTGCATTCGCGAGAACCCGTACTACGTTTACGGGCCAATATTTCAAGCACTACAGCGCAGGCTCGGACGCGCTGGGTTGGGCGCGTTCTGGCACACGCGCCGTGACTTTCCTGGTCGGCAAAATGATATCAAATGAATGTCATTTGTTCGGCGGAATTATTCGTTGGTTTATGAATCAAAATCCGCGTGGAAAACTATGGATTCAATTCTTCAGAATTGTGGCAAGAAATTGCAGAAGAAATCCACGATATGGTTTGCGGATATATCTTCTTAAATGTGAAAATTCTTTTACAAACTTAACGGGAACGGTAACTCAGTGCATCAACTGATGTCACTACAGCGCCTCTGACCGGGAGGTCCTAGGTTACACTCCCCACGGCGGCAGGATTATCGCCACTAGCTTTCCAGCTAGGTCGAATACAGCCGCTGTCTGCAGAAGAGTTCTAGCGCCCGGCTGCTCTGATCGGTAGTTTTCCGTGGTTTCTCCCATCAACACCAGGCGAATGCCGGAGCAGTACCCTACCGAACGGGCCACGGACCGCGCGCGATCTGTCCTTCCTCTTCCTTGACCTATTCTCTCCCCTTACACACACACTTACACTAACATACACTTCACTACCACATATTCCGGGAGACCGGTCGGGAGCTTAGAGCTTGTCCCGGCTGGGGCGGTGCCCCGCTGGTGTGAGAGTCCTGGTTAGGGGGAAACCCCACTATTATTGATGTATTAGCTATAAAATAATTGTTTTTCTGTGTGTTTTACCCGTGATGGCTGAAATGTGTTAATATGAACAGAAATTGCGGTATTATAACATTACGTAACGTACTCAATGCGAGGAATTACTTTTTGTTGTACCACCACTAGTTTCAAATAGTATTCTCTCTTACTTATAGATGTCAAATGCAAAGAATACCACTATATGTATTTCTTATAAAAAAAATGACAAAAGAATCATAAATGGACCCTTACGTATGGTTTCAACACTTCATTGCCCACTTCAAGCGTGCGTATTTTTTATCATTTGACCTTACCTCAAAGGTGTGATGTACCTCATCCCATGGATTGTGATAACATTACCCTGTCGACGGTGTGGTAGTTAAAATATTGGAGGTGAGATACCACTCCCCAAGGAAGCAACTAACACACTAATAATTTCCTCTCTCGCTTCCCCCTCTTGTCGCTGTCTTGCATCTTCATTCATGTCCCAGTACTATTCACAGTAACTGCTCCTTTCGTTGCCATCTCTGCTCTATTCTCCTTCAGCTACCTCATTTAGTGTTTCTTTGAAAATAATAAGAATCCAAAAAAGTATTCTAAAAATCTAAAAGGGCCTGTTGGCACGAATTAATAGTGTTTAATAGCTCTGAAAATGTGTATTTCTATTTTTTCTCTGAATACATTTTTAAATTTTATTTTTAATGCCTGAACAGTTAAGACTGAACCATTTGCCCATTCCCGAAACGGACAAAATTGCTGCTAATTTTGAGTTAGCACCCTATGCGGTGGGTGTTGAGATGCAAGGAATTTAACATCTCAAATGCCAAGCAGCGCTATATTCTTTAAAATGTAGAATGCATGAGGAGGGTGATCGAAAAAAATCCAACTTTGCTAAAACTACGATCCGTCAAGTATATTATATAGTAAACCTTGAAGGAACGTAGTCTAAAGAAGCCTGTCATTTTTTTGAAGTCTGGTTTCCGAACATTACCGCTTTCCGTCCAAGACCATTAGAAGCGACGGGCGATTGCATTCGCCCCAGCCTCCCGTTTTCGCCGGTCGTCTCGTCAGAAGCCCACAGACAAGGCGCCCAGCCGGAGAGAGTTCTCGCTCTTCGTTTTGGACTTGTCTCAAAATTCATTATGTCGTTTGCCTCGAGCGAAAATTCATTAATTGAATTTTAAGACTTTTCTTAATGACATTTTCTTGTACAACATTTCTTTGCTTCGCTCGGGACTTAAACTCTAAGTGGCTCAATTAAGGGCTCTGAAATATAACAAAGCGGTATCTCACTAAGTTGCTTCCCTCCAACCATAATTTTCCTGATTATCGAATGGCAATGCATCACGTTTACGAGACAAAACATCAACGGATAAATGTGTGCGAGGGTATTTAAATGAATTTAATCTCTATGAACAAGGAATGCCGATGAAATATTACCTAAACATTTCTTTCCATGTACTTTCTTCGTCTTGCGTTAATGATCATAGCAAGGCCATGATGTCTTAAATTCAGTGTCCTATTTCTCATTTCCTCATCCTTTTGGTGGATGCATGCATTGTACAGCGAAATACGTAGAAAAACATATCGTTAACCCCATGTTGACCGAGTGCATTTTTTTGGGGGGGGATTCACAACTCTTCCTGTACTTTATAAGATTAATTAACACCTTTTAAGTTGGCAAATATTGTATAATTTTTTTAAATAATGAATTTTTAATATATTCCTTATTTTCCGTTGTGATATTTGAGACCAAAATCTTCGTAAAATAGTTTTGCCTGCGACCCTTTTTTAAAACGAAACATCATTTTGAATTGTTATTTTTATTTAGACCACTTATTGTTAACTTGCAACTTAGTTTTACTTGTAATTGTATTATCAGGTTAATTCAGGTTATTATCAAGTTTATATAAGAAGTGTTATGTAAGATATCCTACTACTGGTAGTATTTGAGGAATGAAAAAATTTATCACTGTTGAAAAGTTTTCTCATAGAATAGAGTTTTTGAAACTTCATTTTGGTTGTAAGTATTATGAAGATCTAAATATTTATAATTTCTCACTTGCTCTAACGTATGCGCACTGGATATTTCCCCTTGCTAAGCAAATGGTTTCTCTGAACGTGAAATGTTAGTATTATATCCTTCCCCAACATCTTGTAGGTGATATAATATAACTTAGAATGCCTGGCCACGTCTTCGAGCAGCTACTAAAAATTCCGCTTCACGAACTTGCATTCTGCTCTCACGTCCACCCAGCAACGTGAATGCTGCGATTCTCTTCACCTGACGTTCGCATGGGCCATGCAACGTGAAGACCACAATTCTGTCTCTTCAAGATCTCAATAGCTCCCGGATGTTCGTCACGACTTCTCCCCCTCCTCTTTCTTCTTCTCCTCCTCCTCCTCTCCTCTCCCTCTCCTCTCTCCACGATCATTTGGCGTCCGTGGGGTGTTTTTCTGCAACCAGGATGCTGGGCCTGGTCAAGGGGGAACGACCAGCAAATGGGGCCTCAGATTCGTGCCGATAACGACGTACTAAAGGATGTGTTCCCTGGTCCTCCCCCCCCCGTTTCAGGTGGCGCGAAGCTCGTGCTATGGTTAGCGACGGCTCGGCCGCAAATTGAAGAACTTCGCGAGGTTGTGTGTAACTCCTCGTTCCGTGCTGTCTTCACGACAGCAATTTTGCAGTACGCGGCGTGTCGTTTGCGTTTCTCTATCGCATGGGGCGGGAATTTCGCGTTCAGCTCTGTACACGCAGGTTCTCTGGCTGGTAAGTGGCCGTGGGATGTTTGGAAAACTAGCATAACGGGACGTTAACCAATATTTTGTGTTAGTTAATGTATGTATTAATAATGAGTTCAGCTATTTATTATACTATTGAGGATGTCTGTGTATTAGTAACTCACTTCAATTAAGGACTATTATTTTCTACAATTCGAGATGGTTTCATCGGGTTTGGTTTATACTTAGCAGATAAAAAAATCGGGAAAAATTATACGCTAGAGTATTTATCCCAGAGCATTAGTAGCTTTAAAAATACTTTAAAAACACCAATTTCCATATTAAGAGAAACTTTAAAATTGGACTTTCTTACATTTTTAACCATTTATTTATTTATTTTACCTCAAAAAACAGTTAAAACTGCGTAGGAAGTGCTATGGGGAAAAGTGAATTGTGTGCACATTTTCAAAATTCTGTGATCCCTACACTAAGTCATATACTACTTAAATTTTAAAGAAAAAAAACCCTCCCATGTAATAAAATACCATGCTCTCTGAGTTAGTTCAACAGCGTTAGGTAAAAGGCATTCAAGTAAAAATATTATCAAAAAAGTAGAACGCCTATTGATGGAAAATAATTTACCCTGATCTAACATGTATGTCAACTTTGAATAATAATAATAATAATAATAATAATAATAATAATAATAATAATAATAATAATAATAATAATAATAATAATAATAATAATAATAATATCTCAATTGAACTGAAAAACTTATACAAACTAATAGAGGGAGATATTGTACCCGTAATTATTTCTTGGGCTTGTTACTGAAGATTGGAGGATTGCGATAGAGAAACTCCATCTAAATGAGTGGCACCTCAGGACCATCAAGAAGGCCGTGTTGCTGGCAACCAGCAATATTGTGCGTAAGGTTCTCTCTCTTAGTCATTGAAGCGGAACCCGAGTGCACTGGAGCTAGAAAGTCGCACCATCTGTCTCATACGTGTTGACGTTCTGTCCGTGAGTTATACCTGCGTAACTTCGGAAGAGCGGGAAATTTTGAAAAATGATGATGATGATGATAATAATAATAATAATAATAATAATAATAATAATAATAATAATTCTAGTTACCTCCCAATAATTTAATTTTAGTTGTTTATAATTAAACACCATGCGAGTTTTTTCCAATTCAGATAAATACATTTAGTAATAATTATTTAGTAATAATAATCGTAAACTAGCTGGCGATGTACTACTTTACATTTTCCGAATAACTTCGCTTCATCGTCAGGATTACACCTTCGACACTTACTGGTCATCCCTCGAACTTGTTTGTAGTAAACGTTGAACTTTGTTTAACATCAATTACACATTACAAATGCAGTTGAGTAGTAACAATATTGTGGTAGGTCAGTAAGAAGGCGAATCATGGACCGTTTAGCACAGAAACATGAAGGTTTAATGAACATCCCATCGTACGGCGTTGAATACACGTTCACGAGCGTAAATTGCAATAGCCAATGCACATCTATGAGAGAGACAGTCGAGAAAGAGGGATTGTGTAAAATAATATTTTATCTTGTGTTTCGCATTCTGTAAGGGCGACTGTGTTATCAGTATCCATTCAGAAGAATCCTCCCCTGAAAACAACAAACAACGGAACGTTCATTTATCTTAGTCTTTTAAATTCTGTTTACCTTGTAGCAGATTCCAATCGCCTGCACCGTATTTGCCTTTCCTGCGAATGGGTTTAGCATGCGTTAACCCTGGGAGCGTGGAAAGTGTAAGTATGCCCGGAGCCGTGTTTGTCATCACCGTCTAGGTGAGAGGTCGTTGTACGCTGCACGCCTGACGGTGACTCAGGTTGGCCAGTCTGGCGGGCGCGCGGTGCGTTTCAGTTACGAAAAGAAAAGAAAAAAAAGCAAAAGCAAAAGAAAAAAGAACTGCTCCGTCCTGAGCTCTCCGCGCTTCGCAGCGTTTGTGCAGGCGGCGTGGCGGAGGGGTCGTGGGAGGGGAGGGGCGGAGAGCAACGTCGACTGCGGTCTCCGGGGCTTCCGACGGAGAGAGAGAGACAGAGAGAGACAGAGAGACCCGCCCCCCGGCCTTCTAATCCGGCATCCGCTTTCATCCTACCTGGCCATGTCAGCGAAGCAGATTTCAAATGGAAGGACACGCAGTTTTTCTTTCGGAAGAAATCTTAACTGACGCCTTGAGAATAAAGCCGATGCCCGACTTTTAAATGCCACTAAGCATCTCTCAGAAGTTCCTTATGCGGAATATTTCTTTACGTGATTGGGAACATGGCAAGGTTCCATTTTCAACAGCTGTTTCGTGGTTGCATGAAGATTGTGGGGCCATAGATCGTACACACCGTATTTTTCGTAAAATGAGCGCCTAATTTCACACGTGAGCTTTTGAGATCGTTATTATACAATTAAACATATATGTCCTACCTGTTCGTCATAGGATGGAAGTGTTGCATTTAGAACTGAACGGAATCAGTAGTTTTCGCAGAGTAATAGTAACGCCCCATACAACATAACCTAAACTGGTTAAGGGAAGTCGAATAAAAAACAATTCAGTTCTGTTTTTTCATGAAGAGGAATATTTCTGTAGGTGACCTCCTTCTAAGATTAAATGGGCACTCATTTTCGCACTCATTTTTTGAGAATAAGAACTGTTAATGAATGAGATTCTTCACCTGAGGAAAGATTCATTAAATGTCTACTATGAATTTGGTCCGTATTTTGAACGTGCCAATGCGATTCAACGTCAATGTGACCCGTTTGCAAGCAAAAGAATGAGAAAATAATGGTTTAACACACCTAATAAGTTAATTTACTTACTTTTCATGAGAAAGCAAATACCTTTCTTTCAAAAAATTGAAGGTGAGGTAGATTTTATGAAGATTCACCAATGCAGTAATTTATTTATATTTTTTCTACAAAATGTTCTCGTGCCAGAAAAGTTTCAAAATTATGATGTTCTGAAAATACGTCAATATGAAATGTTTTTGGGCAAGTCCGGTTTACTGTTGTTTGTTTTTATTATATTTTACACTAGAAGTTTGATCCGATTTTATTTTATTTGATTGATTTGGTCAGAAAACAGTAAAAACTGTGTATGACGTACGGAGGAGATTATTTGCGCACGTTTTCTTGAGTACCAGAATTCCATCCCAACATTTTAACGATAGTTGAAAGATGAATGAAAGTTAAAATAACAACAACGACAATAATAATAATAATAATAATAATAATAATAATAATAATAATAATAATAATAATAATAATAATAATAATAATAATAATAATAATAATAATAATAATAAAAATTTAAAAGAGCGCGAGATTAGTAACATTTGAAAATTGAAATTATTGAAGGCGTTGTCATTGTCAACAATATTATTTATTTTAGAAATAGCAGCTTTCGATGGCTTAGCCATCATCATCAGTTGATGATGATGACAATGACAACGCCTTCAATAATTTCAATTATGTGAATGTCAACTACAACTCACCACTGAATCAACATTTGAAAAGCTAGATATTTTCGTTGCCGAGTTATAGAAAAACTATTTACAACGGTAAACGAACTACATATTTGATTTTTGTGCATTGCTAACAATAACTCACGTTGTAGCTATCACTACAAGCACCCTATTACTATAAGCAACTACCCAAGCACTACACCGTATCACTACAAGCAAACGGAGAGCTCAATAAAACGTGGGGAGAGTGAGGGTACATTACGTTCAGAAGCAAAACAAGGGGACATCTCAGCATTTGCTCAATGGATCAGGGAAGCTGGACAAAAACCTGTTCGAAATGGGGGGGGTCATTGACCCGGAAGGTGAAGTACTTTACTTGATATAGGCATATTAAGTCTTTCAATAAATTTTACAATAAAAATATAAAATCATCCGTTATGTATCACTGTTTTGTTAAAATAAGGATTATTTTTCTTTTTTTTTTTTCATTTGCAAGCAGGTTAACGGGGCTTGGTCAGAAGAATTTTACAACTAGTTGTTTGCCAACGTTTCGGAAACTTTTATTTCCATCATCAGGGCTTACAACATCGTGAATAACTCAACACCATTCACTGCACCATCCTCCATCTCCGGCACTCCATGGTGCAGTGAATGGTGTTGAGTTGTTCACGATGTTGTAAGCCCTGATGATGGAAATAAAAGTTTCCGAAACGTTGGCAAACAACTAGTTGTAAAATTCTTCTGACCAAGCCCCGTTAACCTGCCTGCAAATATTTCATTTATGGTCGTTAAGAACTCTTCATAATTATTTTTCTTTGTGATGAGTGTCCTACTGACCGCTTCGTAAAAGGTCACAGTTGCTATGTGATTCGGTACAAGTTTCTTTGGTATGTTGCTTTTAAAAGGTCAACCTAGTGAACACAAAATCGGATGTGTATTTTTCTTGCCGATATGTTTTGTATGAAAATATGCGTTCTATCGTAATAATTTTTACTGTTCATTTACTTTAATATTTATATTAAATATAACCAAGGTTTAATAAAGTATAAATTTAACTGAACAACATATAGATAAATAGTATACTTGTCTGCAAGAAAGGGAAATCCTGAAAAAATAGTACGAGAAGTTTTTTTAAAATTATTATTTAAGGTCGCATCAACATCTAGGTCATTAGCGACCATTATTGTTGCTAACGGTAGGGTAACTATGAAGATGAAACGATATGAGGATGAGAAGGGGTGAAAGGACGAACACAACTACAACCATGCCCGAGGCGGGACTCGAACCCTTCGGTCTGAGATCACTACGACGCTACTGCCTAAGCGATCTCGGCCACCGGGCCCACATGAAAAGTTTTGTTGTTTCTAGATACTCATATATTTTTGAGAATATCACTATGGACGGTGTGAGAGAAAGTTATGTAAGTTACAAAAGAAGAAAACGGATCAATGTTGATTTGCGTTCCGTGAGCAGTAAATAATTTTATACAATTATATTAGCTCCCCCCCAAAAAAAATGACCTGTCCAATTCAGACAACGCCACATTTGCGACAAGTATTTCAATACTTCACGGATCACACGTATTGCAATATTACCACATTACGCAGAATATTTGTTGTATGCTCATTCTAAACGTAGTTATTCATTTTTTCTTGTGCAATGGATGAACATCTTTCAGAAGTGTTACGGAAACAAACATTACATAATAAATTTTGCTATGTCCTAGTTTATCACAGTGGGAGCGTGTTTGATATCTTCTTCAATTATCCAGCAAGAATTTTGAGACATTAAAATTCAGGGCTATGAAAGTGTCGAACTGCTGTTCGTTCTTCTGATAATCTGCAGCAATAACGTCGCTATTGGCTAAAAGTTATACCACGGAGTGTTATACCCAAGTTTGTGGGTTCGAACCCGATCGAAGCCGTGGATTTTTAAGGGCGAAAAAATCCTTCGTAAGCCTTCCTTAGGAAGGGAACTAAAGCCGGCTGTCCCATGTTAGTAGATTTACTTTATGTAAAAGATCCTCAAGCCTAAATGATGTCTCTGAGCTAAATTCAAATCGCGTATTTCGTCGCCCAAGTAATACCGTCTTTCTCCCATGGTTGGTGAAAGGAGCGTAGCGAAATTTGCGTGGTCAGACGGCAGAGCAGGCCTCATGGCCTGAATCTCGCTACGTAAAATAAGGCACATTCAATTCAATTCAAAAGTTGATGGCTAGAAACCACTGACGTGAATAATAACTGTCCTTCATGAGGACACTGGCTTCTAAAACGTTACTAACTATTTTTAACCGAAGATTTCGTAGAAGCAGTAAAATGAAGACACTATGAAGGCAGAAGTTCGCAAACTTATTTTCGTTTGGTTTGATTTCCGAGTACCCTGCATGACTATAATGTTTCACGTGTGGAAAAGAATGACGAAAAGAAAACTAATTTATTTCAGACATAAAATTATATTCATTTATAATAAAAGAAAAACTCACAGAAAACAACGGGTTTGGATAATTGGAATTCGGCAAGGAAAAATTAAAAACTGCCTCCGAGCACAGAAATCGCGTTTTCCTTAAATATCCGCTCTCGAACAAACACATCGTCTGATATTTCTTCCATTGTTTCGGCATAACTACACGAGGGAAATATGGAAGTCAACAATAATAGTTTCTATCAGATTGAAAACTCCAAATGGTGCATCTTAGTCACTTCTGAAGTTAGAAATAACTATTAGGAATACTTTGAGTAAAATAAATTGTGGCATGTTGTAACATCCTAAATGAAAGACGATTGTCCTATTGATGATTATTGTATTCAATTATGGAAAGAATTGCATTAAATGTAATTATCAGAATCTTCAAAATTGATGCATTCGTTCAGAGTTATCCATCTTAATTGTGAGCTTCGAAGGAATGATATGTAAATTTAAAAAAATACTCTTTCTGGAAATCGAAAGGATACAAAGTGAAAAGAGTTATCCAAATGTATATTGATTGATCATTTCCTGTTTCTGGGTGTGCCAACTCTATGATAAGTGGTTCTGTAAGTGTAGTGCATGTTTTATTAGGGGAAGTGCCGGTGAACTTTCCCCGCTGAATGGCGAGATTCAGCGTCGATCTACACCTCACCTTGCGGGATTTTCCCCTTCCACCAGTGGGGTAACCCCCGACTTGCCTCGCGACACATGTGGTAGTGAAGTGCACGTGTGTGTGTGTGTGTGTGTGTGTGTAAGGGATGAGAATAGGACCAGGAATCGCGCGCGCTCTGTGGCCCTTGTGTTGGGGTACTGCTCCGGCATTCACCTGATGCTGGTCAGAAACCACAGAAAACTACGGCTAAGAGCGGCTGACCGCTGCAATATTCCCCCCGACAGCGGCTGACTTCCATGTAGCTATCTTGCAAGTGTTGACAATCCTGCCAGGACTCGAATCCTAGAACGTCCCGGAAGATGCACTGCAGTGGCATTAGTTGATTGACCGGGAGCGGTAGCTCAGTGCATCAACTGATGTCACTGCAGCGCGTCTGACCGGGAGGTCCTACGTTTGAGTCCTGACGGCGGCAGGATTTCTGACACTAGCTTTCCAGCTAGGTCGAATTCAGTCGCTGTCTGCAGAAGAGTTCTAGCGGCCGGTTGCTCTGATCGATAGTTTTCCGTGGTTTCTCCAATCAACACCAGGCGAGTTCCGGAGCAGTACCCTACTAAACCGGCCACGGACCGCGCGCGATCTGTCCTTCCTCTTCCTTGTCCTATCCTCTCCCGTTACACATACATTACACTAACATGTACTACACTACCACATATTCCGGGAGACCGGTCGGGAGCTTAGAGCTTGTCCTGGCTGTGCCCCGCTGATGGGAGAGTCCTGATTAGGGGGAAACCCCACTAGCCGACGGTAGGTCGGCGCCGGATCTCGCCATCCAGCGGGGGAAGATCACCGCTATCTCCCGAGGAAAAGCATGCACTACACTAACGGGACTAATTACCATAACAGTTGACGCGCCGGAAACACGATAAAATCAATCAATCAATCAATCAATCAATCAATTGATTGCTCTGAGCCACCTCAACAGTCTGAAATTGAGGATTGTATGGATTCCCTGCCTTGCTCGCTGCCACAGTGGCCTTGAGGCAGTGTTCAAGAGTTGAAAGCTGCTCGTTCAAGTCCCGCGAAACGCACGACGTTTTCACCACGCGATCGTGATTGGCTTTTCATTCCATCACGTCTTCACTATCAACAGCGATTTACTTCCAGTCTTCATTCGTGTTTCATATTCTTTTGTACTATCTAGTGAACTAGTGAAAGAGAATAGCAAACCATTATTATGACTGTCTCCCTAGGAAAGAATGGGCGTGAAGACGTAAGCCCTAGCTTGCAATTGGTGACAAAGGTACTCGTTATCGCCAGAGGTCCCCAATTCTGAAACCCTGAATGCCGAATACAGACGAAATTAAAGGGCCTACCGTGGAGGAAAGAGTTTAAAGGCCCCGAAATTTGGGCTTCAAACAAATTTAACTTCAGCAATAAGATAAGTTCCTGTTAGGAGTTGTATTCTTTGTTTAGTGCAATTTAATCTGCTTTTGTTTTTTTCTTAAAAATGGGTGTAGTTTTGGCAGGGGAATGGAACGTACCAATATCTTGCCGGTGACGGTGAGAATCTTTCGGAAATGTTATACTTGTTACTACGTTTTATTTCGGTCTACGTTGAACTACGTGACACATGATTCTGTGAGGATAATCTCCAAGTATATTTCCAAAACATCGTCGTCGCAAAAGTAAAGTGCCATATTAAAAATTTGCTATATTGTTGGGAAGAAGAAGTTTTCTTTACTGCAGATGTTTATTCTTTGGGAAAGACAAAATTATTTGTTGTACGGAGTATTTTATGTGATTGATTTTTTCGTGTTTTCGGGCGCGTCAATTACTGTGGTCATTAGTCCCGTTAGTGTAGTGCATGTTTCTTTCGGGAGATGGCGGTGATCTTCCCCCGCTGGATGGCGAGATCCGGCGCCGACCTACCATCGCCTAGTGGGGTTTCCCCCTTACCAAGACTCTCCCAACAGCGGGGCACCACCCCAGCCGGGACAAGCTCTAAGCCCCCGACCGGTCTCCCGGAATATGTGGAAGTGTAGTGCATGTTAGTGTCAGTGTGTGTGTAAGGAAAGAGGATAGGACAAGGAAGAGGAAGGACAGATCGCGCGCTCCGTGGCCCGTTTGGTAAGGTACTGCTCCGGCATTCGCCTGGTGTTGATCGGAGAAACCACGGAAGACTACCGATCAGAGCAGCCGGCCGCTAGAATTCTCCTCCACACAGCGACTGAATTCGACCTAGCTGAAAAGCTAGTGTCGAAAATCCTGCCGCCATCAGGACTCGAACCTAGGACCTCGCGGTCTCCCGGTCAGAGGCCCTGGAGTGGCATCAGTTGATGCACTGAGCTACCGCTCCCGGTGTATTTTATGTGTATTTTACTAGTAAACATTCAGTCTTTTCTAAACTTATATTTTATCTTAGTCAAAATGAGCTGTTTTTGTGCTCTCATTTTTTTTGGTGGATTGACTCTATGGCGGATCATGTGAACGGGAGCAATATCATTTGGACTGCCTCCACGATTACAACAACTACGGATAGTAGTTAGTCGGCGGGGTGAATTTATGGTTTTCAAAGGATGGTTAAAAAAGGTGAATAGACTTGCAGAAACAACCATGCTCAGGGTGGAACACGAGCTCAAGACCTTTCGAACTTCTGCCCAAGTCAGTACTATCTCCACAACCACAGTTTACTTGACCTCAGTCAAGTCAGTTTTTGTTGCCTTTTCTTTTTCTTCGGGGCAGATTAATGCATATACGAACGATGCATGTGCTTGGGGCCGCCAATTATTTTTAAACACAATTTAAAATTCCATATATATAAGTAAAATATCTTAATATTAAAAAAAGTACAATTTCAGACATCATACGTTATTTTCATCAATTTTAAGACACACATTTAATATATTAGGGCGATTCGGGCGCTTCGGGGTTTGGTCATGCTTAGGGCCCTTAATGGTGTTTATCCAAATCTGATTCTTCTGCACTAGATGAGGTGCTCGTATTTATCTTTTTATTTTTGCGTGTTTCCTGATAGTTTTTTGCATCGCTTCCTATTAGTTTATGATTTATAAATATTATTGATTCAGTATTAAAAAGTCGGTGTCAGTAGCTTGACTAAACCCCGTGAAGTCACGGAGGTTTAACAACTCGAAACACCGACACCGGTTCTGGATGGGTGACCTTCTGGGAACCCCGAGAACCTAACGGCGATGAGCCTCTGACCGAAGAGGAAAAAGCAATGACTGACCGATGATGACTATCTTAACGGACGATTACTCCACTTTCGACGCCAGTAAATAGATAAGAGTTTGTTACGAAACGTAACAGATTTTTTTCAAAGTCGTAACTGGTGTATTGCACACTGTAATTGGAGTAATATGTGCAGTTGAATCGCATTTTCAATAAATGAAAAAATGATTTTGAAAACGTTCACGATTTTATAGAAGACTAATTAGGATGTTGGGGGGAACGGGAACAAATTCATAGAAGGGACATCCTCGGAATTGAACAATTGTAAATGCTTCAAAATTTTACTTCATACTACTGAACACATCAAAACTGTTAATAAAATATTGAGGCGCCGAATACTTCAGGAACAGGTAGAAATAAATACATGTAATTTTAGTTTTCTATGATCCTTAATTTGGACCAGAAGGCAAAGGGAAGTATCACAACCCCTGCGATAACGCGATTGTACAAGAGAACAGCGGTATCAGACCTTGACGAGACGCCAAACCAATACGCTCTTTAAAATCCTCAGCGAGCTTACGCGCACAGCGTATAGCCCCGGCGACCTCAGTCACCCGTGGAAAAAATGTTCCACAGCGGCGACCCAACACATGGGTAGCCCTAAGAGCATACATAGCTCGTCTCCGCACTTCATGCCACGGGGCTGTCGCGCTGCCACGCATTTTGGGCATCCCTTCCCGTGGATTTGTGAAAGTTCCCAAAATACGTCGGGGTGCCTTCCCCCTAGCTACCGCCTATTCATTGTACTTTCTTTCTCCACCCAATATTCTCTGGCGCCCTAATCCTGCGACGCGGTGCCTGCAAGGCGCCGGTCTTCCTGCTACAATACGTTACATTAGAATGGGATCCTTTAGCAACAAATAGCAAAAGTCTTGTGTTTTTCAATAATAATATTTTTCTACTCCCATTGTATAATGCTGTCATTTGTTGGCTTCAACCAGTTGTATAATGATACTCAATACGATGCCGATTTCATTATGATAGAGGTTCTTGACCAATCACAGAGAAGTTTACAAACTAAGTATTGACACTTAATTAGTCATTGAGAATCGTTGTAGCAAATGTTTCGTTCGATTGGGTACATTGAAATTGCATTTGATATTATATTATGATTGTCAGATTAAATTTTTTATTATTAGTAATTTTTACATGCAATATTATTTAAAATAAATTGGATCGTAATTTCATTTTGATCCTGTTTGACTAGCGCAGAACTCCCTCGCAGGTGGACAGGTAACCACAGCCACCTGCAGCAGTATGCCAGGGTAGGATGAAGTGGTCTTGACTGAATCATAAGTGTCAACTGGCACAAAACGATTCAATGTAAAAGTAAAACATAAATGTAAAAACGTATCGTATGAAACTCAATGTAATGGGTATTAACACACTCGTGTGAAGTTGACGATACTCGGTCGTACCTCGCTCGTATCGTAATATCACACTTGTGTATTAATACCCATCATTATATCTTTTCATAATGTACTATTTTAACATTGATCATGGCGCGGTTTGTTCTATTCCCGAATGTTTTCTGCACCGCATTGAGGAGAACATAAAAGTAATAAGAAACTTTTTCTTGTAGAGAATTCCGCAAACAACATATTGGTAAATCGTTAATTATGTTTTGAAAGTTATATCGTAAAATATTTAACCAAATCGTAATGTTGGGTTTCGCGGCCGTTTTATAGTTCCGCCATTGCCAGTGAGTGTGCTACTTCGTCGCCCCATGAGGCCGCACGCCCTTTGACATGACCGGAATTTTCTGTGATAGCATGCCTGTCCCCGCGACTTTCTCCACGTAGTGATGGCAAATTTTACCAAAAAATAGATGTTTCGGGACATTGCAAAAAGGGTTTCGATGTCGATGAAAAGATCGACAAGAAAACATCGATGTTTAAAACATCGATGTTTTAATTATAGACAAATAAACATGCTATTTCCCTATCCATTTTTAATTACAGTACCTAAAAGGGATATATTTTATTGTTTGGTTACTATCATGTTAGTAGTATGTAAAAATTATTATCGAATGTAAAGAATAAAATTGCAATAAAGAACATCGTTTTTTGCTATCGATTTCGTGTTTTAGTGTCGATTCAGACAATGACACGCCTCAGCGCAGCGTGATAAAGGGATGACGCAAAGCAACGATATTCCTGTGGATTGCAGCTACTCTACAACGTGCTTAAACCCCTTTATTAAATAAAAAATTAAAAAAACATCGATGTATTTGCAACAAAATACCGATGTGAAGAAAACATCAAAAGAAAAATATTGATGTTTCTGGTGGAAAACATGGATGTCTTTCGGCCATGCGTACCTGCTCTGCGCTGCCCTGCCGTCCGCGTGCCACGTGAGCGCGAGCCCTTTGCGAAGCGGGCCGGCCGCGGCCAGTGGGAGGGCCGTGCGGGGATTCCCCGTGACGCGGGTGGCCACTACGATGGCGGGGGGGCGCGGGCGCGCCCTTGACGGCCGGTGGCGGTGCGCGCCCTACTCGGCGCCGCTGCTGGAATGTTTGAAGTGCGACTCCCTGTGAAGGACTGGCGGCGAGGGCGGGCACGTGGGACATGGCCGAATACTTACCCTATAAATGAACCACCTACTTACTCTACGTTGGATAACGGAATTGCTGTCACTTTTTCAATGAACTTTTTCCAAGCGTTCGTTGACATAACTGGTTTGTTGTCATGATTATTGTTGTTAATAATAATAACAATAATAATAATAATAATAACAACATTATTTATTTTCGTTTAATAGTATTTCTCGCCTGGGTTTAGGCGCTAGTGTTAGTCCCAGACAGCGAACACAGATAGACGACCTTTCGACAAAAAAATCTCTTTCGGGGTTTCAAACGACACCAAAACGTGTATTTATTTATTTATTTATTTACGTCAAAAAACAGTTAAAAACTGCGTATGACGGGCTTTCTGTTAAAATCTCTGTTAAAATCTATTTCTGTTAAAATCTCAAAATCTTGCGATTTTTTTTCGATTTTCCGCAGTATTACATAACTTTCTTTAAAGTACTAAATATTTACGTATAAGAGAAAGTAAAAACCCAAGGAAACGCTGATGTAGCGTAGATCTCGACAAATCAATTCGTGATGCTCGAATGAACAGTAGTCAATCGGTGCTGTGGGTAGAAAGCCGCATTTCAGAAGGTCGGGGACATGGCCATACATGGTGACATGGGGAACCGTGACAACACAAGATGATGACGCCCCTTTTTATTGTTTCCTCCAACTTAACTCTTTTCACTTTCTTGCCGTACTTTGTGAGGAGAGAAAATATTGCAATCGCGCGCCGGAAATTGACGATTGTTCCACAGAAAACGTCATAATGCTGGGTCCTGGTAACGAAAAGTGGACATGTTCCTATTTGTAGTCAATGACTTCCTTGACCCTATTACGTGATATATTCTGAATCCAATGATACCTAAAAAATTGATTGAGGGCGGTCTCTGGCCAACGATGGTACCTAAATTCATGAGATAAATTTCACGAAAATTGACATTCCCCGATCCATCTGAAGGAACTCGAGGTTCTCGGAGTTTCAAACAAATATTTTCATTTTTGGGGGTATTTTACATTAGCCTCAACGTTTTCAAAATTTTCTCAAAAACGGCGCCAAAATTATTTTATTAAACTCATATTTCGAAAACGTGAGCGCGAGCCCTTTGCGAAGCGGGCCGGCCGCGGCCAGTGGGAGGGCTAAAGTTCCGCGGCCAGTGGGAGAGTAAGGTTCAAAACGTTATGGCGTGTTCCTGCGACCAGAATATTGAAGATAAAATTTTCTCCTTAACAAAATCAGTCGAAAGACATTTTGAAATAAGGTCGTGTACAATTTTTCGAAAATGAAGGTAGTTTTCGCGTAATTTTTGTTAAATATAGGCAATATTTATACTATTTTCAAAAAGAATTGTCCAATTTTTTGTTTAAATTTCTGCCTCGTATGAATCAAAGAATAGTTCAAAGCCGGCTACAGGTCCAATTTCTAACGTACACTTTCTGTATTTGCGAAAATTGCAAATCCTTAATATTACAAAAATCCATTTTTGAAGATAGTGATTTTTGTTTTAAAATATGCCAAAAAAGTCATGTAAAATTTATTAAAAATAAAAACGAATAGTTTTCACGTATTTTCTGCTTCAGTTTAATGGAATTTATTAAAAACATTTTCTTAAAAAACTGGCTCTAATTCTGAAAATCCGAACGAATATTTTGTTAACAATCCTGGCAAAAAAACGCTCATTTCTTTCTGTATTCAAATTCAACTAGTAAATGGCTTAGGGTAGGGATCACAAAATTATGAACATTATTTTACAACACTTTGCCAGATGACATTAAACGATTAAATTCAATAGAAAAGTTTAAATCCCAAGTGAAATCGTTTCTGCTGCATAACTGTTTCTATACAATTAGAGACTATACTGAGCATTACAAGAAAAGTAACATTAATTTTAACAATGATACATAATGAATTGTTTACCATTTGGACTGTATAAATGTGTATAAACAACCTGTAACAAGTATTGTACTGCAGCCTCCGGGTCAATGACCACCATCTCGATCAGGTTTTTCGTCCAGTTTCCCTGATCCATTGAGCAAATGCTAAGATGGCCCCTTGTTTTGCTTCTGGACAAATGTAACTTCATTATCTGTGCACGTCTTCTAGAATTCATTGGGAAATAGTTATTCAAATTATCGTTTCCATGTTGTTGAGCCCAAAATGTATTGCTTTTATATCCTTGAAAATAGATTTTATTACATGCTTTTTTTTTAATTTCAAAATTCATGTAGTATATGACTTAGTGTAGGGATCACAGAATTTTGAAAATGTGCACAAAATTAACTTGTCCCCATAGCAAGTCATACACAGTTTCAACTTTTTTTGACGTAAAATGCACAAAGTGCACAAAATTAACGTGTCACGGAAGCACGTCACACACAGTTTTTAACTGTTCTTGACGTAAAATAAAATAAAACAAAACATTTTTTAGTTGTTGTCAATGGATAGGTCGAAAGGCGCTTAAAAATGGAGCAGGCCTTATTTTCGTTGAACTCTCTGAATTTTCGAAAATTGCAAAACGTAGAAATAATTGGAGAAATTGTGATTTTGTTTAGCACTACTAGTTTCTCCTAGTGATGGTTCATCATTTTCTTAGTAATTAAAGTAGTTTTACACTCTTTAATATACTTGAAGGTTTTAGAGAAATGCCTAGTTGATTTTGAGGTTTCTAGTGTGGCGTCTCCGATACTTTAAACACCTTTAAAGTCATTTTATTTTCATTCATTTGAGTTTGTTTAATTAGATTAGAATAATTATTAGAAGCATTAGCAAATTTGCTACTTCTTCTCCAGTAGGCTGAAAGGCGTCTAACCGACGAGCCGAGTGACGGAAGCACTGACACATGGAGGTTGTTAGATTATGATATTCTAGCTGAGTTCAAATCCGGTGTTGGAGAATCTAATTGGAACGTTCCCAGAAGAGTTGATCTTTCTTTGAGTTTCTGTCTCTCATTCTTTCAGCTGTTTATTAATTTAAAACAGCCGCGTAGGGAAATTTATACATATGCAAACTTCTATTGCATAAGATAAAGGTATATTCTTTTAGATTTATATTACAAAACAATTTTGAAGTCGAAATTTTCCCATGAAAGTGGATTATTTCATTAGCACAATCATAAAAACTACACAATTATCTCATCAGACCATAATTCCTTTCAGAGTGATTCAAGCCCTCTACCTGCAGCTCGGCTCAGTTCATCAACTGATTTCACTGCAGTGCCTCTGACCGGGAGGTCCTAGGTTCGAGTCCCGACGGTGGTAGGATTTTCGACACTAGCTTGTGAGCTAGGCCGAATTCAGTCGTTGTCTGGAGAAGAATTCTAGTGGCCGGCTGCTCTGATCGGTAGTTTTCCGTGGTTTCTCCGATCAACACGAGGCGAATGCCGGAGCAGTACCCTACCAAACGGGTCACGGACCGCGCGCGATCATTCCTTCCTCTTCTTTTTTCTATTCTCACCCCTTACACACACACTTACACTAACAAGCACTATACTACTACATATGCCCGGTAACCGGCCGGGGACTTAGAACTTGGAAGAAGAAGAAGAAGAAGAAGAAGATACCTAGTTGAGGAAAACCCTCCTAGTCGACAGTAGATTGGCGCAGAATCTCGTCATCCAGTGGGGGAAGATCACCACCACTTCCCAATGAAATACATGTACTACACTTACGGGACTAATGACCTCGTTAGATGACGCGCCCGGAATCAGTAATCAATCAAACCCTGCACCGCCTACTGTCAACAGCGGCGTACGGGCGATGGAATCTCCAGTGACTTCTCTCGATCATTGCCTGGGTGCCAGGGGCCAGCTACATGAGGCGGCAAACGAGGAGGTTCGCGTGTCCATTACTAAATCGCAGGGCTAAAACACCAAGCCACGGTTTTGGAGAAATTACTTACACTCTTCGGACCCTGAAGCAACTCATCAGTTCCCCACCCGAAGACCGAGAGGCATCGAATGACATCTCAATGTGCAGTCGATTGGTGGTGGGGGAAAAGGCAAACCGTGAATGACGGACGGACGCAGGGTACTGGAACATTGCCTAACAATGTAGAATTTTTCTTCTGTTTAATACTCTTAGAGAGTGAATACATCAATTGTACAACGAAACCATAAATAAATTTAGAAAAATTTTAAAAATACTATTCCAAATAAAACATTTTTTTCCTGGGCACTCGGAGTCTACCTAAATTTGGGACCTGGGGCACTATCTCGGGTCGGTAGTCACTTCCTTCACTGGTGTGGTTATATACCGTCTCCATACTACACGCTGTGTTGGTGCGCATGTATTACACCATCGTCAAAAGCCAAGTTCAATATACTACTAATTTAATAGCTTCGATACTACGCAAAACAATGGCATGGAACGACGAAACATTTTACCCCGAAAAACGCCATGGATTGTCATTAATGCCTAAAAATCTTCTCTATCCAATATTGCATTAATGTTCCCTCTCGATTCGTGCAAGTTACAGGGCGTACATTCTTGCGATTCTTTCATTTTCCGTTATCCGGAAGTTTTACACAGCAGCTGCGGGTAGGCATTGGTTTTCAGGGGTCTCTCCGGGGAAGTGGTCGACAGCTGAGAAGCACAGCTTTCGTGTAATCCTATTATATTTTCCAGGAAATGGAAAGTTCGCCGTTATGGTGTGTTTCGTTCTCCTTTTTAGAGCTTCCTTCATTTTCCAGACCTTTTAGGTTTCCAAACTGCGTTTCTTGGCCATGTCACATCGTGTCTTGGGTCTTCATCGGAACGTGTTGCATGATCAGAATTAATTTATTATGAAAACAAAATTATTTTCCACCTAGTTATTTTAAAATTGAGTCACTTTTGTCTATATAGCTGTTTTACACATTTCATAGCAAATCATATGCAACAATAAAAGAGATAATCTCACAGCTGTTTTGAATTGTTATAAAATATTTTAAAGTAAATATATGTATATTGTTTTGATACAAAATATAGAACTCTGTGATGTTTTCTTCTCTTTCTATTAGTAGAAAAATTGGAATTAATGAAATTGATTACCTTCATACCTTTCTTGTATTTTGATTAATAATTTAGTAATGAAAAGTCCAAAAATATAAAGTCGCAACAATATATTAAATAATTAAGCATTTCAAATTTTGTACTGCTTAATTAATGTTCGTAAATTCCATTGTCCCAGTGACACTCGAAAAATCATTCGATGATTTCTTGGACCCAACTTTACACATTCTTTGAAGTAAAAAAACTAATATTGCGTCCATTGCCAAAAATATATATTACATCCAACCGTACCCTCAGTTCAGAACTGAAAACACTTGTGACTTTGACTTTATGACTTAACACTATGACTTTGTGGGAGTTGCGATGAGGCGTTGTTGACTGGATGTTGAGATGACATTTTTGTCAACCTCATTGACTGTTCAGTATTTTTGAAATAACTATCAAAATTGTATCTGCTGGTAGGTGAGGATTGACAATGGATCCAGGAGGATTGCTAATGGATCAGGAAGATTCATTGATCCACAAACGTGAACGTTTGACATGGGTACCTCTCATTTGAGGCAGTTGAATCATTTAGTATCACTCACCTTTAGAATTCACCTTTAAAGAGAAACGCATGAATTCTTGGAGTGGTGGCATTTTACAGAAAATTTTGAAATCAGATACCAAGATTTGATTTATGAGAGTGGATGTTTCCATGAAAAAATAGTGTTAGTATTCATCATAATTGAATCGGAATTGACTTTGATTTTGGTTTCTTAATTTGTGTAAACAACTACGAAATTTTGTTAATAAATCGAAATTTTGAAGAAAAATTAAAATGTTTTTTGCGTTCCATTTGAGGTTTGAATTGTAAAAGTCCACCTGTGAAAGTTAAAGTTGTTTTTCAGAAGGCTCGTTATTTTGTAATTGTGAATAAACATAAAACAATGTTGGGGAAATTACATCTGCATATGGGTACATAGTCATGTGGCAGTTGTTTGAATGAGACGTTACTTGTCTAATGGGATTCAAATTCGCGTTGCAAGAGTGGCACATCTGGAGTCCAGAACATACGGAAGCAGTTGCAAGGCTCTCCGCAACGGTGTGTTCGCCTCTTTAAACACTCAATGTATGCACTCAGAAGTTAGCGCCGTCGCGTCGTCCGGTATTCATGAGGCGTTCGGATGGAAATCGAAGGAGCGAACAAATGTGACCTTGACCTCAAGATTTCGCTTGTTTGCTACGTACACAGACTTATGATGAGCAGGTTTAAAAGGAAAGTGCCTAAATTTTTCTCCTTTAATTTCTTTCGCCATGTGATCCAAGCGAGTTAACGGTCTCGTATACATTGTTTCATTACCCAAATCAATTTTCCAGGATTTGGTTTCATAACCCTTTTTCTTGTATAAGATACGATGAAGAGAGGAAAACAATTCCATAATGTTCTATTCAGGAGCATGTTCAGAAAATTTATAGTGTTCAGAGAGAAAATTTATTGTCCCTTATTTGAGGCAAGAGAGATGTTGCGCCAGAAAATCTCTGGCACCACAAACAAAACCTATCTGCCTTAATATATTAGTCCTGTTACTCCTCTAGATAAATAATGGATGAAAATTGACAATGCCATATTTGCGCACCCGTTGCCATTTGTCATCAGGTTTAGACAGACGCATTTCTTCGATAATGAATTCATACGTCCTAGTGCCTGCTGCTCTGCTTTGTGCGTCTACCTAGCATTGATCATACGAACACACGCGCGCGCGCATAGATAGCAGATTTCTGTAATTCATTTATTTTTACGCTGCTCGTAATTCGTTTCATAAAGCAGATATCTTATCCCAAAGACATTACCAATTTTATTACTTTGCAAATTTCGTATACTTATATATTATTAATCATAGGTATTTTACAGAAACTATGTATTGCCCAGATATCTCAGGAACTAAGAAAATTAAATATAACGTTATAATATGCATATGGATGTATTTTAGTAAGTATGGTTTAGATGTATCTAAATTTACCTAGAAAATAAAGATGAATGATAGTTCAGATATATTTTTCTAAGATGCAGTTGCAGAATCTCGTGCATACTGCACATAAAGAATAAAGAGAATGAGAATGGTAGTAGAAAACTACATAAAAATAAATAGCGTCAACAATTCCAGTTCAGGATATTTGCATAGAATGCCATTGCAGTAATTGCTGGATGTTAAGGTACAAGAAAAACGAATGCCGAGATTGGCCAGGGAGAATAATTAAACAGAACGAAAGACCATGGGAGAAACAAAAAGAGATGTAGAGGATTGTAGGGATTGAAGAATGTGGGCCGAGCAACCTGACCGACTTAGAGGCAAAATACTTATTTGGACACATTTTCTATGAATGAATCTCTTCAATAAATGTCTGAAATCAGTATTTATAGCTATACGAATATTTCCTATTCTTATGTGTGTTTTGTATATTATTCTCACGCTACCATCTCGATCAGGTTAATTTTGATTGCTTAATCCGTCCTAAAGGGATGGGGGAAGTAACTGACAATACGCGTATGTATGTGTGTACTTGGACATGACAGCTCTTTACGAGCTAAGTCCCACCAGCGTTGCGTCCATAGATTGAGGGACAATACACGTATAAATTACCCAAATACTTTCATTACTAACATGAGTTTAATTTGGAGTAATTAAAACTGAAGAAAAAAATTATAATTGCGTAAAACTTTGTAACTTGTGTCTTATTGGCAACTCTTCTGTTTCCGAGTGGACACTAGTTACTTCAAAATTATAACTGTATAAAATGCAACGTAGGTGCACGTCATGGTAAAATAAGATAATTTAAAATTATATAGTATTACGTTTGTGGCATTTTTAAATAGTAATTTATTGTGTTATATTATTGTAGTTCTCAAGAGATCCACAATTGTCAACGAAAAGGTAGAATAAAATGAATATAAAATAATTTTAAATCTTAGAACTTACGTGATCCACAAGGTTTTTGCCTACGTTATAAATTAATAGTTCTTAATTGGATCTGTCAGCCATTCCATCAAAAATAAAATACAATATTTTGTTTAATGCTGAAATTACTTTACAATTCATTCCTATTTATTTTTGTCTTTATCACCGGGGATTGTTATATTTCATTCTGAAGATGAAATTCATTCTCCAACCTTTTTTTGCCAAGAGATCTCTCACACGATACTCGTTAGTCAACTCATCTAAATATTTCCTTAACATTTTCATCACTTTCATCCTAGTTCCTTTACCAGCAGTTTCTTTCACCCTCCGTAGTGTTAGCATACCCAAACCAATTAAAAAGATTTTCTTCAACCATAATTTGAAAACGACCTTCACCCCCACCTCCTGTTTGATTCTCTCAGTTCTTCTCTTCAACACCTCGAGTACTCTTCGATGTTCTTCTTATACGTTTACGAATCTTTCATATGCTGCTCTTGGGGCGGTAGGATTTACATTTGGAAATCTGACATAATTATAGTCCCAATTAAAAGCAGTGTCTCTTCAGGTCACGAGCTGGAAGGAGAAGGGAACACTGTCATCAAATCGGGAGCTTAAGAACAAAAAGTTAAGTCGTACCAAAGTCCCTGATGGAATGACAGTGTCCTTCCAGCTGCTTACTCTGAAGTGTCACTACACTAAAATCGGACTACAGTTTCATTTCATGAACGCATTACTGCGTTTCATCCTTCCGTGTATGCCACCGTTCAGCGCCGATTGCTTGTCTGTGGAGATCCCCACACAGCCCTTCTGCCGGCTCAGAACGTAGCAAATTTCGTTGGGTCTCCGAAGCCCTTTTGCTGCTCGAGGGGTCGGGCGGGACGAGGAGCGGAGGGGGCAGGGGGGGCGTCGCGACGGCGTGAAGGGCGAGGGGGCCTCCGGAAAACATCCATTTTTTAGCAGCGCCGCGACGCCTGTCAGCGGGGCGGGGCCGCGCGGCGTCGCTGGTCCCCGGGGGCGGCGCGGGATCCCG
This sequence comes from Teleogryllus occipitalis, assembly GCA_011170035.1. Classification (NCBI taxonomy): domain Eukaryota; kingdom Metazoa; phylum Arthropoda; class Insecta; order Orthoptera; family Gryllidae; genus Teleogryllus; species Teleogryllus occipitalis. The sequence continues at coordinate 4,586 of BLKR01010673.1, read as the reverse complement.
GTCGCCCGCGGCGTCGGCGTCGGCGTCGGCGTCGGCGTCGGTGTCGGCGGGCGCCGGCGGCGACGAAATCTGAGCCGGCGACTAATGGACGAGGGCGCCGGGCGCCGCGTGGCTCTGCGCACCGGCCGGCGCGAGGCCATCCAACACCACTGTTGTCCGTTGCATGACCGGCTGAGGAAGCTCAGCGGCAACACGGTGGCTTTTGCAGCTTCTATGATCGGGATAAAATGATTTTGTTAGGATTGATGAATTGATTATTTCGTGTGTCCGGGCGCGTCAACTGCAAACGTTCACAGCTGTTCATTTCTGTATTTAACTGTAGCTTAAGCTCACATTCCAATCAAAGAGAGCTTGGAAACGATCCGTACTAGGCCCTTAAAACTAGGCTTTTGTGTTCTGAAAGGACACAAATTTTGTAAGGCCAGGCTAAGTTTGAAGACTGGTGGTCACGGGAGGAAATGATGAGGGACAAGTGGGGACGGATTATGTTTCTTAAGCAGTATATAGTCATGTAAGTGTAGTGAAGGGTTTTTTCCTCCAGAAATGGCGGCTATCTTCCTCCGCTAAATGGTGAGATCTGGCGCCGATGTACAAGTCGCCTAGGAGAATTCCCTCAATCAGGTATCTCCCCCAGCGGGCCACCGCTCCAGCTGGGTCAAGCTCTAAGCTCCCGACAGGTCTCCCGTCATAGTGTAGTACATCCAAGTCTAAATGTATTACAGTAAGGGGTGTGGATAGTACAAGGAAAAAGAAGGAAAGATCACGCGCGGTCCATCGTTCGTTTGTTCGGGTACTGCTACGACATTCGCCTGGTGTTGTCCGGATAAGCCACGGAAAACTGCCGATTTGAGAAGCTACGCCGTATTCAGTCGCTGACTGGAGGAATTAGAAGTTTCCTCCAGACAGCGACTGAACACGGCGTAGCTATCTAGCTAGTGTCGAAAATCCTGCCACCGTCGGGACTCGTACCCTGTAGATGCACTCCAGTGATATCAGTTTATGCCCTGAGCCACCTAAGCCTGTATTTTGTTACAATTCTAGATCCTAAATTGAGAGATTGAATTCCTCTAAAGTCAGGACCGGCTGAGTAGGCTCAGTGATAACCGTTGCCGTCGCAGAGTTCCTCACTGGGCGGTCTACTGTTCGAATTTCGACGGTGACAGGTTTTCAACACAAGCTGAAATGCTGGGTCGATTTCACCTACTGTCTGGAGAAAAAAGTCTAGCGATCAGCTATTTTAATTGGTAGTGTTCTGTGGTTTTGTCCAATCAAACGAATGCTTGAGATATACCTCAACAAACGGGCCACTGACTGCGCGATCTTCCCTTCCTCATTTTTGTCTTCTCCTCTTCCCAAGTCCCCGCCACCCCCTTGAACTAACACACGGGTGCTACGCTGCGTCCTTTTCTATCGCATACAATAATATATGCAGTATCTCTCACGTATCCCTTTCTCTCACTGAAATGTTCGACCCAGTTATTGCGACAACAGTTATTCTGGGTCATTTGTAGTTAGACAACCTGATTTCGTATTAAAATTACCTTTATTCCTCTCCGTATACAATACGCTCAGGATACACGAGAAACCATCGACAAAAAACCTCTAAGTATGCTTCTGCTGGATAGGAAATTACTAGCCAGTCCTGAAACCAACAGATTTAAAACGAAAAAATAAATTTTACATAAAAACAGATTACTGCAACACACATTCCAATCAAAGAGAGCTTGGAAACAATCCGTTCTAGGCCCTTAAAACTAGGTTTTTGTGTTCTGAAAGGACACAAATTTTGAAAGTCCAGACTAATTTTGAGGGAAGACTGGTGGCCACAGGAGGAAATGATGGAGGACAAGTGGGGACGGATAATGTTTCTTAAGCAGTATTCTGCAAATTGAGATCTTTTTGAACTATTTCAGTTTTTGTGATTTACTTGTTTTGGGTGCTCACGCTCCAAAGCAAGGGTTGTCAGATTTGTACAGAATGTAGACATCTAGATACAATTAAATTGAAACAAAAATACGCATAATTTTTACGATAAAATTAAAGAGACTGTTTGATTTTCTGTGCTATATAATCTCAGCATTTAGCAATATTAAAATGCTTTCTCGCGTACAATATGGGGTCTATAATGCTACAATTCACAGTTCAGGCCGTTCTAATTTGTGATCAACTATGAAATAATTTTTATTTTTAAAACAATTATTTACAAAGTGCGAAGTTTTTGTGCGGATCACCTGTTTACACAGTAGCACGCACTCACCTGTTTATGGCAACTTAGTGGTAGATCCAAGCAACATACAGACAGCATATATTTTATTGGATTGTATTAGCAATTGGTGCGAAATTTTTTAAAATAAAAAGTGAGATTAATTTTAAATATTAATTCAATTTTTTATTAAGGGCTTTTTAGTTTAGGTACTATTATTTTTGAAAAAATACCTCTTATTAAAATGACAGATGTGTGTAGGGGGAGATAGCCATGATCTTAGCCTTAGATCAGTGTCACAGAGTCTCTGAGGAAAGAACCCACTTCCAGATTGTCCTGAGGTGCACATGACAATTGTATTCGTATTGTATGGCTTGAAAATAAGCCAGGGGGAGTACATTGTACGAGGAAGATGTCCATAGAAGAATAGTGTGTTCTGTGGAGGAAAAAATCACCATTGACATTCTATGGACATTGAGAGTTACTATGTTTTTCCTCGCGTCTTTTACCTCTCTGTGTGCAGTATTAATCTGCTCCGTCATCTCTAAAGTGTTGAACCTTTAAGAAAAAATCATAACTTCTAGCAACATCTCATCCTGAAATGTTCTCTAGAAGTCTCGAAAAAACTTATGTAAGTGAATAATGTGACTGCCTAAAGTATCTACAATGTTATAATACCAACTCAACTTTTTCTTATACATATTCGTCAATATGCGCATAGATTATTCGGGAAATGAAGTTGACACTTCTTGCAAACTCTGGAGGTCATCAATCTCTACATGCGGTGTCCTCAAGGGACTTTGTCCCCTTCATCCTAATTTTTTGTGAGTAGAAGTCTTGACTGGAAGAAGCAACGAGTAACAAAATGGCTTTTTTAAGGCTCCCAGACACATCGGAAGCTCGTTTAATGAATAACCCGAAAAAATTGTAGAACTAAAGTTTTCTATCTCTCCAGCATTTACTTAGATCCATTACGCCTGTGAACGATCTTTTAGAAATTTATTCTCGGCGACATTTTTTGTCGACGTTCTTTCACTCTATCACTACGGAAGAGTTCGTTTACAAATATGAGCCTTTACACCATCACAGAAAGGTGTTTGAAGGAGGTTAGACTAAAGATTCGTTACATTTTTCCACAGATATGTCGCTTGAAAAGGTTTTCACAAATGTAACTGGAGGGAAAATTTAAGATAGACTTTGGATGCTCATTGAAAATCTAGGACTGTATTAATTCTGTTCTAAGAAATTCGTGCTGAGTTATGAGAGTAAACGAGTTCTGACTAATGTCTCTTGTACTGTTTTGACGATGAAACCTTTTTCATTGTAGTGTCATCTTACTCATAGTCGACAAGAAAAATTATTCCAATTTTGCGAATGGTTTACAGTTAGTGGTACAATATTTAAAATGTTGAAGTCGGTATTTATTACTAGTGGACTTACATTTGTCAGTAGTAGTTAAATATAATATGATTCTACTTCCTCGTCTTACTACGTTCTTACGTAGTAAAGAAAATATATTGTAATGCTGTTGTAAAAATCGGCGGTTTTTTGATAGAAAAACTCGTATTGTAGGGCTCTGGCATCGAAAAAGTGGATATTTCATATTCTTATATGTAGTGAATTACATTGTCTAACAGGATATATTATCAGAATTCACCTTTTATGGGACCTTCATAACAAAAAATTGATTGATGGCAAAATGTCTGTCAGTCTGACCGTCAGTCTGTCTCGATCTTATCGATCAACCTGATAATAATGATATTAATAACAATAACAATAATAACAAATAAATCTACAATAACCTGAGTTCAAGAAATTAAGAAAGATATGAAAAAAACAATATAAAAAAGGAACTACGCAGAGAGAATTTTTTAAAAATAGATTGCAACAAAGGGAAGGGTACGAAAGAACGAAGGAAGAGCAACTTATAAGGAAATGTTGAAATTGTCTGGTCCCTATATGACACTAATGAAGAAATAATAATAATAATAATAATAATAATAACATTAATAATAATAATAATAATAATAATAATAATAATAATAATAATAATAATAATAATAATATAAAATACCACTTATCTTGGTCATAAACGTGTTTGTAATAAATTATTTTCAATTTAAATTGGTAAATTGGATTTAATTTTAGAATAGTGCTATTGTTTTGAGGATTTTTGCACGTTCGAGTTCGAATTTATCTGTTTGCGCAGATAAACGAAAACAAATTTAGCAGCATTTGCCAGAGATTTATTATTGAAAACAAAAGGAACCAAATATAAATAAATCATTTTGAACGATTTATCGCGCGCTAAATATGTGGGTAAAATTCGCTCAATTTATCGCTGTGTGCTACACACACTAACGGATTTGTTACCCAATAAATT
>BLKR01010672.1:0-49022 GCA_011170035.1 Teleogryllus occipitalis | reverse complement strand
TTCATATGCTGTTGCTTCCATTATAGTTTTCAAATTCCTCCACTCTTCTTCCACGTCATTACTAATTTCATATGTTTTGTTATGTTGCTCCAGACGTTGTTGGTATAGCAGTTTGACAGATTCTTCATTTAGTAAATATACTTTCCAAATCTTTTGGATGGGACAAGTTTGGCAATTATTGTTTTTAACCCATCTCTTCAGTAGTTTTAACTTCCCTAAGAGTGCAAAGTGATCGCTATCTATATCGTAACTCCTGTAGACTCTTACATCTGTGAAAAGTTTGCTTACTTTATCGTTTGCCAAGATGTAATCAATAGTACTAGTTTGACCACGTGCTGCCCATGTCATCTTATGAATACGTTTATGCTTATAACAGGTGTTCATTATTTTCATATTATTAAAACATGCAAAATCTCTTAGCTTACGTCCATTTTTATTCAGGGCATCTTCGTTATTGGGGCCAATTATCTTATCAATAGATACATTCCCAATTCTGGCATTGAGGTCTCCAGATATGACAATATAATCATTTTTATTTGTCTCATCGAGAGTTTTTTTGTAGAGAATTGTAAAATTCCTCTGTAGCCAAAGTTTTCCCTTCTTCTGGGGCATACACACAAATGAAGCTTATATATCCTCTATCTACTTTACACCGAAGAGTGACAATTCTGTCAGATATCCAACTATAAGAATGAACTCGATTTTTCCATCTTCTGCTTATTAAGATTGCAACTCCTGACGCAGCTCTTTCATTGATATCAACACCACTATATATAAGAGCATAATCATCTAAATCCATTGAGCCTTTAGCTTTCTTCTTTGTTTCTGTTAGCATGGCTATATCCACAAATTTTTCTTTCATTATATTGATTACACGTTGTTCTTTTCCTTTTAACGATCTAACATTCCAAGTCATTATCTGTAAATGTTCCGCTAAACCGTTATCATATCCTTTTCGTTGCCTTGTCGTATATGGGGCGTCCGATTGTACTTGTTGCGATCTGTGAGAAATTTTAATTTTTGCCTGATAGGGTTTCTAGCCCATATGCAGGTTAGTTTGGTGATGGGTATGCCATCTCACTGCCTCCAAACTTGCAGGGCAATTTTTCGGGTTGCTCACCCTAGGTGCATCGCCTTCACTACGGCTTTGAGTTGCATCTACCCAGGACATCTTCGCCATCTTTTTCACGCTAACGATGTTTTTGTATGATTCTTCTAGAGATTTCTTCTTGAAGTCCTCTTCTTGGCGTTTAGGTCCTCTTCTGGAGTACTTCTTCGTCTCACCCCTATCCTTTGACCTGTCCGGCAAGGGAGGCCCTACCAGTAGCTACGCTACCGCCGGTATAGCTCTCGGGGTCATGGGGGAACTCAAGCTCCGCCACCAACGACAAGCTCCTGTACTCCCTAGGCGGAGCCATTTATGATCTCATTCTTATAAATAAAACATATAAATAAATACAATGGTTCCATAATTTATTAATCACCAAACCGAAGGAGATCGTAAATGAACTCGCTTACCTGAAGACAATTTTTTTTTCGTGGTTTGCGGTACCTGACCTGTTGGTGCAGCCATAACCACAACAGGTTACCATTTTATCACTCTGAAATAACGACAGATAGCTTAAAGTGTTTAAAGAAGTAAAAGGGTAAAAAGCACTTGCTAATATGTAATAAATAAAGGCCTTGATTTACTATGTTCAATTACGTCTGGCCCTTTCGTTAGTTACTCACCTTGAGAAATATAACTCCAAACAATTTATTTCTCTAGGGAAAAAAATGTTTATTAAACGTTTTTTCCCCAGGAATAAAAATAAATAACTCGCGGTACAGAAAGAAACGAGCTAACAAGCCGGAACAGACCGAGACGCACTCTGATGTTTTGGTCAGATCAACATGGCGGACGCACCAGCGATGGGCTTCACTTTCTGCGGCCGATGCCGCCTCCATATATTATAACCTCCTTGGAAGTGATATATTGTGATAAACTTCTTTTTTCCCAATTCTTGACTTACTATTTGTATTATCTATGCTCTTCATGGTCAATTAATCCCAAATAAAGATCGCAACCAGAACGCACTCACAGAAATACCACCACTGACTTCTCGAACGGCGCGATTTAGTTGTTTCTCTTTGTTCCCCCCCCCCCCCTATCGGCGGCCTGTGGCGATTCGTGCAGAAAATATACGGACCGTGTATGCGCGGCTTTTGGCTTTTGTACGTCTAGTTTGGGATCCTGAAGTTTCGGTATAGAAATGAGAATCTGCACGAAAACTGTACCATGTATATTTATATTTCTCAGGCCTCATTCACAATGCAAACTTAAACGTAACCGTAACGTAGCCGCAAAACCTAGAAATGGGTTATAATGCGAGATCATTCACAATGCCTTGACGTAGACGTATGACGTAAACTCACCGTGATTTTGAAAGAATTTCGTGAACCGTTCTTTGTGATGATTCGACTCTTTTGAGTGGTTCGTGAGTTACGAATCGTGGCTCGTGATTCACTGTGCGCATCTCTGTCGACTTACGATACTCTCTGATCTGAACTGTGAGCGCGAGACCACGTGTGTTATGTTTATGAGTGAAGTTGTATTTTGTTGTTATTAACAAACAAGTTATTTCTTTCTGTATTTTGGATTTAGAAGGTTATTGTGAAGAATGACCAAGGTTAGGAAGCAGAAACGCAAGAAGAGGTTTCGTTACCCGTCCTCTAAAAATCTTAAGCGGAAGAAGGTTATGAAAGATGCAAACAAGCATACCAAATTCTTTCCTTGGTGAGTATCAGTGATGCAGCATGATGTTAATTATGACATTTAACAAGTAATGAACATGTTACTTGCATCTTAGTTGCTTGAAAATTAGGATGTTCAGTACTTCCCCCAGAAGACCTTTGTAAAAATGTATGTATTAATTTTTTATTAAGAATATGAGAAAGTTAAAATTCACTCTTCACTAGTTCCGATCATTAACATGATTATTATCATCATTATCATGTTAAACTTGCGGGAAGATTGCTCAATATTGAGATATGTACATTTTGAAGTTGTGGAATTAGAAGTTTGGATAGAAGACCCCCATAAGTTGAGATATATTGCAATAGGAGTGGCAGTAGAGTGAATTGACAGAATTGAAACTGTGGCAAGGAAGAAATTTCTGCATTTGTCATTGCTTCAATCATGAAATTGAAAAATTCATTTGCCGTCACAGGAAGATAAGAATTTTGGGTTCAAAATTCACTTTCAACCATAGGAAGGTGTGAGTTTAGGTACTCAAAACTTAACACGTGTCTTTGTTAGTATAGTCAACCCTTCATGAAATATGAAACGAACATATATAGTTACAGTGTTTGTCTGTACATGTACGACTTTTATGTCTCTTTTATTGAATTTTTTTAGTAAGGAAATGAAGAGCGATTGGGAATCAAATAAATCTGTAATAAAAAACATGGAAGAAATGGGTCTTGTGTATGATGTAAACAAAGCTCTTGGAATACCTTCCAATGTACAAGCAGCACTGGAACCTACAACATCTGGCAGCAAAAAGAAGAAAAAGAAGGTACTTCCTAGAAAAGCGCATGTTGTTCAGAAATTGGAAGAGAATGCAAATGCCCCTCGAGTTAGTAAATTTCGACTGCCCGATGGGCAAGTGAGATGGTTATCATATTTAATTACAAAGTATGGTGAAGATTACAAGGTTTGTATTCAAGATTGTGAGGTTGTAGACTGATTCGTTAGTGATCACATATTATTGTTGTATTTTATTCTTTCAGGCCATGTCTCGTGATCCAAAGAATCATTATGCTGAAACATGGAAACAAATAAGAGCAAAAATAAATACTTTTAAGAAAATTCCAGAACAGTACAATGAATTTTTGAAGTCCCAAGAAAATCCTGCTATGGATACTAGCAGTGAAAACTGAAAAATGTTGTCTAATATTTGATATTTATGGATGGACTTTAGAAGTTTTGTGCAGTGATACAATCATTTAAGGGTGCTAAGTTGTCTTCATTTGAATTGATTAAATTTGTGAATGATTAATTAAAGAAGGCCTTGCTGTGATTACAGAACTACTTCTATCTCTTGTGGTATCACACTCCTTCATTGTTTTTTGTTTTAAGGATATTTCTCAATTATCATTTTAATGATATCTCCACTCTCAGAAATTTGCCATTTGAAAATTGAAATTCATTAAAAAGTTCATGCAATATAATAAAATTGTTCATGATCTATACATAATTTCTTGAGACAACTTTGGGGACCTCTTCAGGAAGAGGAATGGAAGAATGCAGTTATGCAGTAATGACTCGTCTACGATTACCTGTATAGTGTTATTTTCAACTGTATAGTTGGTGAAAATAACTTGACTAAAGAAGTTGTGTAAACATTATTTTTTACAATTGAATAGTTCTTTTAATGTGTTGATACTCTTAATAAATATAATTAAAAGTAAATATAATTTTTGGGGAAAATTCTTTTCTTGAGACTCCGGATCATTTTTATCCTGTTTGCTTTGCATAGGAAGTACATGAAAAAATTTTTCCTTTTGTCTTCTCTATCAAGAAGGACTAAGAAAACTAAACTTTTATTGTGTAAATATGCAGGTTCGATGTTTCATCCATAATGAAATAGATATCACCTTTGTGTGAAGAAAATATCAAATTATTACTAGCTGACCCAGCGGTGCCCAGGTATTTATTACAGTAAATTATTAGGCAGGAAGAGGAATGCCCTGTATGTACCTTGTGGTAGGGCCAACTTATGTCTATTGCATACATAATCTGCATCATTTGTATAATTTTTGTATTTAAATTTGGCACAATGTTTTGATGCAAAGATATTTTGTCTGCTTCAGAAAGAAAATACATTTGCAGAAAGCCAAGGTTCGTTGTTGGAAATAAACTACCAATACAATGATTAATTTGCCCCTGAATTTTTAATGTGGGCATGTAACATCCTTCCTTATGTTGTGTACTACCAAAAGATGTCATCTGAAAAGACAGCTGTATTGTCTCAAGCAGTGCTTGAATTGTTTTGATAAAGGATGTTCTCCAAGTAGCAAGCTTTTCAAAATTTCAGGTTCCACTAAGGGTCGTAACTTTACTTTTTTATTCAAACAACACACGCTATTTATGTTTGCATGCCCATGTTTTTGCCCCCGCAAGACGTACATTTTCCATTGTACCAATTTGAACATGAGAGTAATGTAAATAATCAGACTGAGAGTCATAATAAAAATCTGTCCTGCTACCTAGAATTATTCAAATTTGCTTCTCCCTGCAGTATAATTTTCAATGATGTGAATATATTCTTCAGCAAGTCCTTTTTTTTCTTTTTTTTTTTCTTCTGGGTAACGGATTCTGAATTTTTATAGATTACCCCTATGTACTATGCTGTACATTATGTATACTCTTTTATGCTTTACAAGGGACCGCAAAAAAATGGTGTAAATCACAAGTACAAAAAGTTGAGTCATTAAAAAAAAGTCTAATACAGGTGATGTTTTGCCTTCTTTTAGTGAATTCTTTCAACTTGCTTGTCAAGTGCATACACATGGTCAAAACTATTAACATCACTATCTGCTGCAGAAATATTTTTTTTAGAGTGTTTATTGCAGAAATTACTTCTGCACAAGTAGCCACATTGTCATCATTAAAATCACTCACTGACTTTCTGAACTGAATTGATCAAACTTTCTACTGACACTGTTTGTGTATTTGCAAGTTCATTGTCAAGGAAGTCTTTTAACTTAATAATCTTTTCAATTTCTCCCATGCAGAAATAAGATCACCATCATCTTTACTTCTTCCTCATGGGTTTGGAAGAAGCCAGCTTTTCTAAAGCTGTTCCTTATGGTGGATTGACCCACATCCTTCCATGCCTTTGGATTATAATGTAGTGCATTCAGGATAGATGTTTTGAATGTTATTGTGTCTGTCCCTGACTCCATCAAACCTAATAATCTCTGCACAGCATTTTCTCTGCAGAAAGTCTTGATAGCATGGGTTATTCCTAAATCCATTGGCTGTAACTTGCTTGTGCAGGTTGCAGGCAAGAATTCAATTCTAATATCTCTCAAGTTAATTTGCTTTGGATGTGCAGAGCACTGATCAACAAATAAAAGAATTCTGTTTTGTGCTCTCATTTTCATGCCTCTCAAAAAGGTTGGAAGTAATCCAAGCTTTTTTATTGCATTTTTATATTTTTCATATTTTGTGGGCAATGTTTTCACATTCTTGAAGCATCGAGGTTTCTTGGACTTTCCTATAGCAAATGGACAAAGCTTTCCAGACCCATCAGCATTTGCTCCCAACATTACAGAAAGCCTAAGTTTACTGTTTTTGTCTCCATGCCAATTCTCGTCTTTAAACGTGAAAGTTATGTTTGGAAGAACACACACATACAAATCCGGTTTCATGTATGTTCAAATAGTCCGTGGGTGAATACTCCTTCACAAGGTCCTTCAGTTTCCCTTCTTGCCATTCCGGGATACTTTATTCTGGCATGGCGTTTCCTTTTCCACACACAATCTTATAAACAATATTGTAATGCTTTTAAATTGATCAAGCCAGCCATTACACACAGAGAAATTTGCAATGGAAAGGTTATCTGTTACGTTCAGGGGTGACATCAATTATAAAATTTTATAGTTTGAATTTTATAATTTTAATGATTTATTTAAATATTATATTATGAGAGTGGCAAATTTAAACACGATAAAAGAGACAAAACACTGAATTTATTTATTTGTTATCATTTATAAACTATTTTTATATTATCCAGTTAAGCTCTTGACATCAAAATGGCCATATTTTTAATTACAAACATAGATGTCAAGATGTAAGTTTGTTTTAAAGTAAAGTAACATTCAAAATATATTAGACAACTTTTATGTTTATTAATAAAAAAGTATAATTATTTTAAGTAAAAATAGATTTTCGTTCAAAACGGCTTCAAAATAATGTGATTACCACTTGTTACAACGTATTATCAATGTGGAAATGAAGTATTTTTTTTGCGAAAGTTTACAGTTTTAAAAAAAGTACTTTGCGTTAAATCTATAAGTTGAAATTTTTACTAAAGTTTGGTATCAGAGCGATCTAGTATGTGTGCAATCTTCAGATTTTTATCTGGTCCCCCAACAGAGGTATTGGTTGAAAATTTGGAAAAAATCTAAAATTCCAATTTTTAAGAGGGTGTAATTTTCAAGGGTTACGTTACTTACCAATGATATTTTACAAAAAGTAACTATACCGTTCTGTGTAAAAGCGCAGAAAAAATTAAGGCTGAGATTCTATTCCTTCTGTGAGAAATTACTCTCTGAATATCAAACTTTGTTAATTTGCGTTCCATAGATTTTGTTGCAAATATTTCTCAAATAAATAGTAATAAATATATATTTTAGTAATAAATATTTCTCAAATAAATAGTAAATAATATTTTGATTTGTTGGCCAGAGTATACTGAATCCAATGCCTTTTATTCTAGAGTGATGGGACAACCCAGAGCTGAATAATTTAGAAAAGAGTAAATGTCTACAAACGTGAAAAATGGCACAAGGCATAAAAGAAAAATGGCCAGCATTTGTAAACCACATATAATAAAAATAAATTGAAGAAGTTTGTGAACAGCCAAAACATAAGGAAATTTATGTACAAAATATAATTTTTTTCGAGATTGTTGAGCGACCAATTTATTAAATTGTGCCCCACTTACAACGGATTGGCCCAGAGTGATTGAACATGCGAAAAGAGACCTTTTTCCACCATGAACACCAGAAATGAACTCGAAGCAAGACCGGAATTCGTAGCTAACGAGAGAGAACATTGCGAGAGAAAGCAAAAATATCATGAAAAAAATGGCATTTACAGATGCATAATGGTATCAAGTGTAAACGGCACAAAAAATTTAATTTTGAAAGTGTAAAAGCAGGGATAATTTAACATATTGAACTTACGAAAATTGAAGGAACTAGTAAAATGGGTGTAAACTGCCGGAACATTAGAGCAGGGTTGTACTGTATTTTCGTGTCAGTGTTTGTATATAATATAAACTAATGAAAATGCATACACAATTACTTTCTTTACTACTTTGATTACAACTTACTTTCAAACGTTCCACCAATGTTCACAAATAGACATATTCATTGCCCTATTCAAAGCTCAATTAGTTTTGTAATAATTCTGGGCCTTGTTGAAATCAGTAATAGACCTCTGTTGTCCAGTGGCGCCCAGCTTAACTCTTGAACATTGATCCGTTCTTGAATCTGTGATGCAATGCTTGGTGAAAATGTCCAGAAAAGTAATTTTTTTGTAAATGTATTAAGGTTTATGGTTGTAAGTTATAATCTATAGTACTCCAGACATTTAAAGGAAGCCAGCGCAGAAGTTTCATCAGTATTGGTTCAGTAGATTCAGAGATTATCATGCTGTAAGCCAATGCACTGTCTTCATTTATAGATCATATAGATAGATAGGTACAGATTAATATCATCAGATATCATCAATTTCGTTACACTGTATCCAAATATTACCTCTGTTTGTACAAGACTGAAGTTATATCTCAAACGTAAGACTACGATTGGATCTTATTCTTAGTTGAGATAGTAATGTTTTACAATTTGTGTTCATGAAAGCTTTACTTAAATCAGAGAAATAGATAGTGAATTTAGAAAATTCTGATGAGGTTTCCTTGTAAAGGAAAGAATGGTTTTCAAATACTTATTACTCTATTGATGTAGATGGAAAACAAGGTGTACTTTTGATTTTTCATTTATTATTATTATTATTATTATTATTATTATTATTATTGGAATACATCTAATCTCAACCACCAATACATGGGAGGCTTATGAGGAAATTCTGTATAGATTTAATTCTTTTGTAGGAATTAATCTTGGGATTGGTTTGCAGCAGTTCTCCTTTTCTGTTCCTCTTATTTGCGTGGGCCTATTCAGTTCCTGAAATGTCACCCAGGTCCCCCTGTGTATACCCTGTCAATGTATGCTCTCCTTGGTCTGGCCCTTGGCCCGCAGCACTTTAGTATATGGTGTGCGGAAGTTCCATGTGTTTCTCAAGCCTACCGGACATCTCTTTCGAATGATTGGGATTAGACAAGACCAGTGCCAAATCTGGTTACCCATGAGATCATCATCCTACAATAGCACCATTTTTTCTTTTTGTTAAATGCCACTGTGGCCTTGTTAATTCTGCTTATTGTATTCACTTACAATACTTAACAATACTTTGGCTTTTGGATGCAATTTGCTTTCTATGTACGTGAATCCTTCAATATATTCTTTAATACATTAGTTTACCCACTTACGTTCACTCTACCCACTTTGTGGGTAGGTACCTTCAGCTTTTTGCCAAGACTGCTACAACAACCAAATCAAAAAATCAAAAATGTCTTTATTTTGCCATTAACATAGAAGTTACAATATTACATTCAAATGTGATGGGCAAAATAATTAGGGATCCCCTAGAAAGACTGTGTGGGATCTCCATCACCTTTGTACACAAAAAGAAAATTGTCAGCAGCAAGAGGCAGCTCGCTCACTCGAATTAACATGCAAGAATAACAAAACAAAGATTTTAAACCTAATACTTCTGTGCACTAATGAATGTGCACTACAATGAAGTGTAGTTCCTCCAGTTCTCTTTATATTCATTCTTCTGCTTCTTCCACTTCCCATTTTCTTCCTGTATGGTGTGTTTGATGTACACAAATAATAGGATAAGAGTAAATACAAATACTATAGAGATCTTAGTATTTGGTAAAGATTCACCACTTGTTATTGAGGAAAGGATCTTAGTGTGCGGCATCTTTTAAAAAATATAGCTGTTTTCATACAGATAATTCAATATATGTATTTGGGGGGAATGAAATAATGTGAAATAAACACAATTTGCTGCACCTTTGCATGAGATTACTATGTTTTGTCACCTTTCCCTTCCCTTTTTATGATGCTTCAGCACCTTTTTCTCCACTCTTTTCTGTGTTTTTAAACAATTGGGTAAAAAATGTATTTTTTCTTTCTTTTTGAATAGCTTTTTGAAATCTCTTTTAAGGTAGCTGTCTACCTGAGAAACAAAATCTAGAATTTAGGGCCCATTTTGTTTTCCCTTGTACATTTGATTTCTTTCAGCTTTTAGAGATCAAATAATTTTAAAAATTTTCTTGTATTTGTTTATAAATAATATTGGCAAAAAGTAGGTTTTCTGATGTGACAAATTGATACATTTTGATAATTCTTTTTTTAAATTAATCACAATTGAATATTCTAATGAATGAACTAGAATGGTCAAGATACTGTGAAAACTAGAGTGTCAGAATTTAATTATTTGAGGAAAAAGTAATTGTTTATAAATGTATGCTGGAATTTCAGTTCATTAAACTGAAACTTTTAGTGACATTAACTATTCTAGTTCATTCACTAGATATCATGGGTTACATGTTGAAAAAAGTATTATATTATTATCTTTAATAGTTTATGATTTATGATGTTTGTCATGCATGAATGTGCTGAAAATTCCCAATTTGGGAAAATGCATCAGAAGTTCACTCACTAAGGGCTTGACAGCTGATACTCGCTTCGAAAAAAAAAATTCTTAAAAACTAAGAAACGTAGTATGGTTTGAAGTAGTTAAAAGAGAATAAAACAGAGCATACGAACAATAAAAATTGAAAAACACAAAATTTCACGGTTTTTTATCATTCACTGGTAGGCAGCTACCGTAATCAGAAGACAAGAATGTTAAATTTTAAAGCATCTTTTACATAAACCACCTGTAATTTATTTTCCAGCAATAATGGTCAATCTGCAGCTGTAAAGTCAAATTTAAATGTCAACAGTGTTGCTGCTACAGTTTAACCCTTTCTCGCTGGATTTAACGTGCTGCCCAAACAGGCAAATCAGGACATTTAAATGAGTGTGTAGAAATGTATTTGTTTGTGATCTGAAGAAAATGTTTGACCCTTGCCATCGTGTCACCGTCAATACTAAGAGAGACAGCGCTTGCGGATTTGGAGGCGAAAGAAGAGGGGTCAGGGGGCGAGGGGCAGTTGTCCCGAGGTTCTCACGCGGGCAAGTGCTCGTGCGGAGCAGTTTGACGTGCCTGCGAAGTATGTTCTTCTACGTGATCTGCGGGAAAAGTAAGTTCAGTCAGTACTGGCAATTGTTTAACAGTTTTCTATCTACTACAGTGTTGGATAAAGTACAATGAATCACCCCCTCTGGTCTCTATAAAGAAAAAAAAATGGTGCAAAATGATACGTATATTCTAGAAAGTGAGTTCATGTTTACCTTAATACACTTGTTTCAGAAGCATCTTTTGTACTTATTTTCAGAACCTTTCCTCCCCCCCCCCCCGCTTTTACGACCATAATTTGCTCTTCAAAATTCTTTCCCTAGTCATATTACGTTACGTTTCTGGGGACTAACGTTTTTAAT
This sequence comes from Teleogryllus occipitalis, assembly GCA_011170035.1. NCBI lineage: Eukaryota > Metazoa > Arthropoda > Insecta > Orthoptera > Gryllidae > Teleogryllus > Teleogryllus occipitalis. The sequence goes on along the minus strand of BLKR01010672.1, from coordinate 37,571 downwards.
TCACTGGAAGAATTTACTTATTTAATGTCAAAAAGGGTTAAATACGGTGTGACATACTATGGGGAGAAGTGTAATCTGTGCTCGGTTTCTCTAGGATCAATTTTGTTACTTTAACATCAATGGCACACCGTTGATTTTCAATGGAGTAGATAATTGTTTATTTGAATTAGAAAACTGCATTGAAAAGACGATAAGTCATTTTGCATTGCAGTGAAAAAACTGCAGTCGATAAGTCATTTTGCCTAGCAAAAGGTGAGGTAGAAGATTTTAAAATTTTTATTTATATTGTTATTAGTTTTAAAAAAACTAAGTTTTTCTTCTCGAATTACTTCGGGAAAAGTTTTGATAGACCAAAAAAAAAAAAAAAAAAATTTGGGCATTTTTTGTTTTTACGTAATAACTTTCATCGTTGATTTTAGCGAAAAATGTAATGTACAATTTTAAGGTCATAAATTTCTCTACAAATTTGCTTCATAAATAATTTTTCTCAAGCAGATAGTAAGAAGTAATGTATGGCAACAGCGCATCAAACTGTCAAGAGTCGCTTATATGCTGCCGGTATATACTGTAGGATTGGAAACCCAATGGCGGCGGATTTTCAGATCTGTATAGCTACAGTATTCATACAGGTATTCATATCTGTATAACTACAATACCGGCAGCGTATAAGCGACTCTTACAGTTCGGTGCGCTGTTGCCACACATTACTACGCACATGGCACTACCTACATCACAGATAAATTAAATCTCAAAACATTAACGCTTAGTGATAGGCTATGACCCATCTTGATATCGTGTTCATAATTTTCGCCAAAGCCGAACCTTATCGCTTCCGGGACTTCGTGAGTCAGATGAGCTGCAACACTTAACCTTGGCTGTAAGAAAGAAAACAAATCCTCGCAAGCTGTTTGCTTCGGAGCAGGTCACATGACGTACCACAGAACGTGCCGAAAGAACTGTCACAGTCGCTTATACTCTGCCGGTACTGTAGGTAGAATTCAGCTTCTGTGTGGAGAATTCTTGCGAACGAAAATTTCGTAGCGAACGTCGGTGCAGGGTCCTGCCAAACAGGCCACTGACTGCGCGCGATTTTTACTTCCTCTCCCTTGTCCTATCATCTCCCCTTTCAAACGCGTACACATCAAGCACTCTCTTAAGTTGGGTGACTACTCGGGAACTTACAGCTTGTCGGTAGGGACTGGGGCGGTGCCCCGTTGGGGAAGATACCTGGAGAGGAAAATCCCCCGCCAGCCTACGTGTAGGTCGGCGCCGAAGATCACCGTGTATTGGGGAGGAACGCCACCACCTTCCGGGATAAAACATTCACTGCACTAACGGGATTAGTGACATTTGCAGTTGACGTGCCCGGAAACAATCAATCATTTAAATTGTTCTAAATTCCCTTAGGCAATGTGAATAATGTACTTAGTTCATTCGGCGTTGTTCCGAGTACATATCATTCAAAGGGAAGCGGTATGGGTGCAGGCGTATTCAGGCGGTGGTCGCTTCAAGGAGAGCGGCGCGTCCAACACCTGCTGCCATAAACCTTTCGCCCGAAGCTCCTTTGCTCGGTCTCTAGTGGCAGCCGCTGCCTTACTCTCCATTCCTTCTTCGGATGTTATTAAAAGGTCACCCGGACCGACGCAGTTACTAAGCGGGATATTTTTATAAAAAATACTCTTGCAAATCGAGGAGGGATAGGGACGAATCTAGTTCGTATTCAGTTTGGAGGGAACGGGTCAAGGTTAGATGACTCGGTATAACAAAATTAGACCAATATCCATTAACGAGGGCAATTTCGGTAACAACAGATAGGATGTAGGAGTTCATTATGTTTATTTTAATGATAAAGAGTCTTTAAATTTCGTTGGTTATACTTAGTACAGGGGAAAATGTTGGTTCGGTACAAAAATTACAGGCTGGGAAGTTGGTAAAGTACGTTTCGAGGGTCGCTGGAAAAAGTAGTTTATATCATGTCTGAATGGATCAAGGTCTACTAGCGAATAGGCCTGGGCGCGGTATGTACCATATGACCACCATTTTCATAAACTAGCGGAAGTAATCCGAGGCATTTATTTATCACTAAGGGAACGGATTTTCAAGTAAATACATATTACTACACAGTTTTATATATTTTACATAAAACTACATGCATCCTACATATTTCGTCACACACACACACACACACACACACACACATATATATATATATATAACTTTTGTTAGTATGTACCAGATTGATGAACTCCACCGTGTGACCAATCTCCATGAAAGTTGGCACATCGTGTTTTTTCATGGAGAAGGTTTTTATTCTGTTCATTTTTATTGTGTCTCCACTTGATGGCGCTGCAGCATAAGATGGCGCTTCATTTTAATTCAATCTCCATCCCAACAGCTCCACCTGGGCTTCATTGTTGCTGGGCGTTGCCGTGTGACGCAGGGCGAGGACTGGGCGGGCGGTGTGCGCGAGGGAGATGGGGAGAGAGACAGGGAAAGACAAGCCGATGGAGAAACAGGGAGAGAGACAAAGAGGAAGATAGGAGAGAGAGAGAGGGAGGGAGACAGAAAAAAGATAGACCGAGAGAAGCGGAGAGAGACGGTGTCAGAGATTCAGAGGGAAAGATAGAAACAAGGAGAGAGTAATAGAGACAGCATAGAGTAAAGAATATTACCTCTTTAGTCTATGGAGACAGACAGACGAAGAGGAAGAGGGAAAGAAAGAGAGCAGGACAAACTCTGCCAGGTTCCGCTAGTATAATATAGTATATTATGTATTATATAATATATTATATTATGTAATATAATATAAATACGCATCATTCCATTCGGTACTCTTGGTCCTTTATCCTCTTCCAGATCTACAGTTTAGTTTGGAAAAGCTACCCCCAAACTAATATTATTTGCTAGTTTCAAACACGTTCTTTCTTGTGTCTCATCACATTTTCGTTCAAACCATACAGTTGGAGGATAATTAACAACCAATATTTGAAAGCTTAAATTCAACAACGAAGGACTGCATAGGAGTACACAATTGTAGAAAGTTAGTGGCAACCTTTTTATAAAAGAACAAACCTGTTTATTGAGCTTATAATGCTTCCATTGTTTTTCCTGTTTATTTATGAATGAGTGGTATTTCTCAAAACTGACTCTTCAAGGATATTTTCATGCATTTCATATCTCTTGTTCACTGACTTCTCCAGTTGACCAAATTCTATGCGGTACTTCAGACACAGACTAAAGAGGTATAATTCTTTACTCTATGCTTCAGGTCGCAGAATCGGAGTCACTTTGGCTCCTGTAATGAAAACATATATTTGAAAAATTTACTCCAGAAACAACATACCCAGATTTCTTGAGCATTATACATTACAGATGTGTTACACTGTTGCGCATTACTTTTTACAATAACTTACAATGCTCTTAAGTTGTCTGAAAGGTACCGAATGATACATGAAATGCTACAATACTAGCTGAAAATGAATCAGGTTAAGACTAAACCCAACATACGTAATAACAATAAATTAATTAGCTTTTTCAATTAGTTTTATGGTTGACAAATGCAATTATTTTATAAATTCAATACAACAGTAAAATGGAACAGGCAATAAATTATGTTCTAATCAACTACAGCAAGCCTGCACAGCATTTTGATCTTTCACTGACCTCAGGAGCCGCGCGCGAGCAACTCGTGTGCAAGTACAAAATTCGTTGAAGGATGGGGGGACTCATTCAAGGAGTGGGGACCACCAGTTAGAATGCGCAATGCAAACCATAGCGTGTCCGGTAGAGGCGGCTTAGTGCATCAGCTGATGTCACTGCAGTGCCTCTGACCGGGAGGTCCTAGGTTCGACGGCGACAGGATTTTCGACTCTAGCTTTTCAGCTAGGTCGAATTCAGCATTTGTCTGGAGGGGGATTCTAGCGGCCGGCTGCTCTCATCGGTAGTTTTCCATGGTTTCTCCGATCAACACCAGGCGAATGCCGGAGCAGTACCCTAACAAACAGGCCACGGACTGCGCGCGATCTTTCCTTCCTCTTCCTTGTTCTATCCTCACCCCCTTACTCACACACACACACACACACTTAAACTAACATGCACTACACTACCACACAGGCCGGGAGACAGGTCGGAGACTTAGAACTTGTCCAGGCTGGGACAGTGTCCTGCTGGTGGGAGATACCTGGTTGGGGAAACCCTACTAGTCGACGGTAGGTCGGCGCTGGATCTTGCCATCTAGCGGGAGATCACCACCACCTACCAATTAAAACACGCACTACACTTGCGGGACTAGTGACCTCAGTAGTTGATGCGCCCGGAATCATTAACAATCAATCATTCAACCATAGCGTGTAAATTGAAAGAGTAGACGGCCAGAACATGACTAGCTTATACAATTCCTTTTGTATTGTATTGGAAATGTTTGTTGTCGATGTATGACAGTGTGAAATATTAAACTACACCGAATTATACACATTTGATGTGAGAGATTGCTCTCATAATTTTCTTCATTTTGCTATCATTTGGAGATTAAGTCTTTCCTGGTGAACATTCAATTATTAGAATGTAAATTTTTGTTAGAATTAAAAAATTAAGTTAGAGTTAAAAAAAGGCCACTGCTTTAAAATATTGCTTAAGAATCACAATGACCATCAACTAAAAAAATAAAAAAGGAAAATACATACAGTGATGACGAGATTAGTGCCCAGAAGAACGTAAAAAGTAAATTCTGGCCCTTGTAGCTTTGAAATACTGGACATCGCCCATTTAAATAAGTGAGAAAATTATTTCCCAGCAATGGATCATTGCATTAGACACCCCGGCATTCAATCTACGCGCCGCGTCGTGCAACGTCAGGCTTTTTCCCGCCCGCAAAATCTTCCTCCCCCCCCCCCCACTTGCATTTTCGGCGCTCTCGCGGGCAGATGGTCGGCTCGTAAGTGCAGAATGCCCGAGGGAGCAGGCGTTGTGCAGGTTTGAACTAGAGTAATGCTTTATCATAACTTAAAATATTTCACTCATCGTCCCGGCTCCACGGAAAATCTCAAGAAACTTTTTCTTGTGCAACTGCGATGGCGCATTCTGAAGCCCAACATTTCGTCATCGTGATCTGCGACACTTGATAACAACGTACACCACCAAACAACGCTCGTAAACGAAATTACAGAAACAAACACATTGCAATGAGCAATACCTTCTCCACTGGGAGTAAATGAAATTCGAGGATGAAATTAATAGTAGAAATTTCGTAAGATCATAACGCGACCTGAGAAAATTATCGAAGTAGTGTTTGAAATTACGCTTGTACTTCAAATCTAGTTGAAGTTGGCGTTGCCGACGCTGTAAAATGCTTTAAAGTATTTTCAAGTGTTGAAAATTGTATTCATATTTTGTTGAAATATGTTCTTGCAGTATCTGGCATCGGACTTACCAATGAATCGTAGTAGCTATTAATGTTTTACTCCCGTTTACAAATTCCCCAAACTCAATGGCCTTGTATATTACCTCCATACGGGATGTGAAGTGATAACATTGCAATTTCAAAATTATAATCGTCGTAAATTATACTTGCTTAGTATGAACGATGCGAATAGCTACAATTTAGTGCAACTATATTTTTTAACTTTTGTTTTCTGATGTGGACATAAATGATCACCTTCAAGCTGTTCTTCTGCGTTATTCTCTAATGCTAATATAAGATCATTCTCGATTAGTTCGGAAAATTCTGTCGCAAAAACCTTCAACATTCCCCTGAGTTACTTAACACTTCCATATTTTTGGCCACTATTTTTTAAGATTTTAAAACTCCACAAACTCGGTTTCATTTGAGTTCTGAAGGCATATATATATATATATATATATATATATATATATATATATATATATATATATATATTCAGATGAATTAAGTTCCACCATAGCATATTTCGGCAAATTTTTAATAATATTCGGAAGCGGAAGATCCCAAAACGGACTTAGAAATGTTTGTGGACAATTTAAGGCGTATTTTCGTGACGGCTGCCGTGTCACAAAATAGAAATTCGAAATCATAATAAATTTAAAAACCTGTAGAAATATTGACGATGAAGGACAGACGGTCATCTGCTTAAAATAGCGTATAGAGAATCAGTGAAAAACGTGTTGAATTAAAAAAAAAAAACAATGTTAAAGGGACAAAGTAAGAACAGTGAAATTAATTGTGAAACGGGTAGATGACAACAAAAACCACTATGCATTGCAGAAAGACAATTACAAGGAATTAGTGAATTTTAATTAGCAAAAATAATAAAAGAAGAGCCGTCGTTTGTTTTAGTGAAACGGGAGATGGAAAAATTGGTCAGTATGTTAGTGAATGTCGTGGGTAGCGGGTCGCGATGTAGATTCTCATTAGAGTTGTCTCCCATGGATGGACGGCAAGTGGTTTAACCATGAGTGGCGGAACCGCATACACGCACATACGCACACTCGCAGTTAGGCCTCATTCACAATGCAAACTTAAACGTAGTCGTAAAATTTACACGTAAAAACAAGGATTCACAATGACGAACTCATCTGGAACGTAAGTGTCGCCTGAATCAATCAGAATTCAACGTTCTGAAACTTGATCGATTCGTTTCTGCTAGAAAATATAAGAAAAATATAAGATCTTTCAACCATAGTTTCTAACTTTTTCTTCGACATTACTATCATGTTTATGCGAGTAACTGTTGTTGTAGAGCTCGCATTTCCTTCATCTTATAAATAAGGATTCTCTTGTACCAAATTCACTAGTAATTCGTCGAGCATAATTAGTTTATTTGCCATGTCAAGTTGAAGTTACAATAAAAATTGCCCAAATTCTTACTTTGAATTCACTACACGCATCAAAACCGTTCGCAAACTAGTTTTCTACGTTACAATACCAAAAGGACATAACCCCAAACTACCTGAACACAATCTGAAATCGACCTTCCACGCTGCTCTCTGATTGGTTTTCGGTAGAATTCCGACGTAAACGTAACGTAAAAGCTTGGAGCTTGTGAACAAGTTTACGGACGTCTACGGATACGTCAGGGCATTGTCAATGGTAACAGTTACGTCAGGACATTGTCAATTGTTGGCTTAGTAACTCATTTGCCAGTTTTGCGGCTACGTTACGTTTACGTTTAAGTTTGCATTATGAATGAGGCCTTACTCAAATATTTTATAGGGAGTGATGCCGCCACACGGAAACCACGCTGGCGAGTCCTCTAGTCCAGAGGTTCTTAACCGTTGTGCCACGAGCCCTCCGTTGGTGTGTTTCATGTTTCATGTTTATTAATATTTTTATATCGTCATGTATATGTGTGTATATATATATATATATATATATATATATATATATATATATATATAGTAGGCATAACAGCGCTTTGCCTTCTAACTGAAGAGTAGGCTACTATCTGTATTGTTCTACTGTCGTAATCAGTCATTACTTACACGTTAGAATGTGATAACACACACCACATTATTTAGTAGCTTCAGATTGTTCCGTACCCATCCGCTTGAATGCACGGTATTGGCCAAACGTCCAACATTAAAAGTTTGAATTGAATGACTCGTCGCTGAATGATATAGATATCACATATTACGTTCTCTCGTTAAACGAATGCAAAGTTACGCGAACTATTCATTCCCTTTCTAAATTCTGAATTGCTAAATCGACTTAACGCAACGAAACAGGTCTGCATACGTTAAGAATTTAACAGACTGCAATACGTTTAAGAACAATTAAAACAAATAAGTTGTAGCTAATGATGGCTTGCGAGTGCACTTATTTCAAGAAATCGTATATTTTGTTTATAATATTTTTTATTATAAGATGATGGTATTATTACGAAAAGTATTGAACGGCACACACCCGATAACAAATAACGACACGGTTATAATCCTCAATAACCCTCAATGCCTCCATATATGAATTTCAACCGCGTCTGTTATTTGTTGTTTATCGCCCTAATGACGTCAATATCTAGGTATTGACGATTTGAACGTATTTCTTAAGATCAATTAGAGCTCTTGGGAGAAAAGATCATGGATAGTTAAATACAAATCTTCCTAACAGTAATATGGAGTGAATTTAATCTAGATACTTCAAATGGGCTATTGTTTTGTACCGGTACGTACATATTTATTATACTATCAAGTTCGTCTTTTAATCGGGTCAGACGTGTCGTTCTCTCGCCATACAACAAGTGACTCTTCAACTGACTGCCCTCTCGTTCGATGTCGCTTTCTAATCGTATTGTCGCTCTGCTCGCTGAAGTAGCACATGTAAGCGTCCTCTAACCTCGGATATGCTTTCGGATATCCTCACGGCGCGTATGAAATTTGCATGACGGAATTTTCCAGAGGCCCCTTCCTCCGCGGTCTGCACTCGCTTCCACCCCATCCGAAACCCCCTCCTCCACGCCACCAACCGCCTCGCACCGCCCCGTCCCGCGCCGTCGCGTCCCCACCCCTACTCGCCCGACCCCGCCTTGCTCCGCTTTGCACTGCCCCGCCTTGCGCGCCCGCGCGGCTGCACATGTCACAAGTGACCTATAGAGCGGCGTTCAACTTTCATATTGCCTCACTGTGACCGGGGCTGCAGCATTCCGGTACAACGGGGAAAGTGGCCTTGCTAGCTGGCCGGGCGACACCTACAACCTTGAACAAAAGCGAAGTTGCCAGCGCGCCGCCCCACTGCGGTCGCGTTGGCGAAAAACGAGGAGTGGAGGCACGCATGTGCGAAGGCTCGAAGGCTTTGAAGAAAGCACATTTAACATGGAGCCCGGAGGCTCTTGGCGGTGTTGTACAGTGTCAATTGATTTATTACTTGTGATTCCGAGCGCGTCAATGGGAAAGGTCATTAGTCCCGTAAGTATAGTGCACGTTCTTGCTTGGGAGATGGCGGTGATTTTCCTTCGCCTACGGCGCCGACCTACCGTCGGCTAGCGAGGTTTTCCCCAACCAGGTGTCTCCCACCAGCGGGGAACCGTCTCAGTTGTGTAAGGGACTCAGTTGTGTGTGTATAGGACAAGGAATGGGAAGGAAAGATCGCGCGGGGTTCGTGGCACATGTGGTAGAGTACTGCTCCGGCATTCGTCTGGTATTAACCGGAGAAACCACGGAAAACTACCGATCTGAACAGCCGGTGGCTAGAATTCTCCAGACAGCGACACATCGACCTAGCTCTCTGGCCAGTGTGAAAATCGTGTCACCGTCGGGACTCGAACCCCAGAACCTCCCGATTAGAGGCACTGCAGTGGCATCAGGTTGATGCCCTGAGCCACCTCTCATTGTAACAGTATTGAACACAGTGGCGGCTCCAGGAGGGGCGAGCCCCCCTCCCCAAGGGGCCTGGTGTTATTTATAACAAGATAATTATATAATTGTTTAAGACAGCATATTGTATAGTATCACGTTGTATATATACAAAATAATATACAACATTGTTACAAATATGTTTTATATTTCACAAAAATTTATGATCTTCCCAGCCCCAAATGATCGGCTGGATCCGCCTCTGATTGAACAGTGTATCAAGCGCGGGGCCGGAAACGGGAGGACAAGTACTTTCTTTGTGAAACTACATCATTTGCACTTTTGAAAATGATCTCTTATAACAAGTATTCAACTATCCTAAAATTGTGTAATGAATTAAAAACTTTTTTAGTTTATTGATGTAAAGAGCGCATTATGTGTTATTTAGTTGAGGATGATGGGGTTTTGGGCCTTTGCCCCCCCCCCCCCCCGGGATTCATCCTTAAGATCAGTTCCGCCGCGAGGGTAAAAGTATCTGAACCAAATAACCATATGATATGAGTGAAAGTAGAGAGGTAAATAGCAGGAGCTCTTCCTGGAGTAACCGCAATACATACAATAAATATTCCAGTAAATTTACTCTGAGTTATTACATTTGTTTAATTGAGTAATGCACTATAATAAAATACACTGCTCCTGCACGGGTGATTGACAGATATCTGTGTGATTTCACCGGAGCTCATAGGACTAGACGGACGGACAGACAGACAGACGTTTGGCCATAAACCAATTTTCCTGATATCAAGATCTCACAAAATGAGGATTCTGACTGCACAGGGTATTAGAGAAAAAATTACTACGCATAGGAGCAAGATTCATCCACTTTTCCTTTATCAGATACACACAAAAAATAATTTTCTGTCGAAAAATCGTCATTTTATGTTTGTCGGTGTGTCCGTTTGTCGGTGTGTCTGTCTGTCGGTTTGTCCGTTTGTCGGAATGTCTGTCTATCTGACGGACCATTTGTCGGTCTGTCTGATTGTCGGTCTGATTGTCCGTGCAAATCGAGGAAACGGATGAATCGATTTCGACGCGTTAGAGCATCTTGTTGGACATAATTTTGGCTAATTTGTCAGATAATTATTTTTGTATATAAATAACAAATCTAGTTTCCTAAATCTATAGTTTTATTCTGATCTTAATTAAACATTGTGCACATGACCTTCAAAAATGCGAAAAGTTTCTGTTTACACGTGTTGTAAAACTACCCCATCTACCTTTCCTATCTTAAAACAAAATTTAAATGTGCATTCTATTAGTTTTTCGCAAATATCTTAAATTTTGTAAGTAAATACACAGAAGTGAATTAGACGTTACTGAAAACCTATAAAATTTCCTTTGAAATGCAATTTTTTTTAATTCATTCCAATAGTGAAATTAGACGTTGAGTAATTGTATGTAAAAATTGTTACTGAATGCTTGCTGGATGTATGAAATTTTAACGTCGATATGTTGACAATGCTTCGGAAGGTATGACAGCAGGCACTTCGAAATGAGTGACACAAAAGGGATCCCGAAGCAGCCGCTAAAGATAGCCACTAGAGGGGAGAGAGAGTAGCAATGGGCGATCACGTGATAGCGAGGTTGCCACCCACCCAAATTGATCTGGGGTGATCCCGAAACCGACAGGGCTTGTAGTATATTTGCGAGTCCAACGGCCGTCAAGACGAACTGGTATCCCCGGTTTTTGTTACCCCCGCGTTTACACACAAAACTGCTTTCTCAGGGAGGCGAAAACTTGCGCTGCACCCGGGACAACCAATGCACCCGTGTAGTTCCCTCGCCTGCCCGTAAGCCTAGAGAAGTGATGACGTTACGGATTAAAAGATAAATTGGTAAGACTAGTCTGCTTAGTATTACATAATAACTACTACATATTGTATTTTGCTTCGTGTATTTGTATTTTGTATTTAGAAATCTGTTGTATCTTCTTTGAGATTGGATAGTTTTACTTTATTTGGTATGTTATTCATAAACAAAACAATAAAACTCAAAAATATATGTGAAAAATTAATCATAAAAATGTACATACCTAATGTTTCAATTTGAAGTCTATTCGCTGCTGGCGTGTATGCAACGAACTAAACCGAGTTTTTCTGTACCAAAATAAATATTTTCACCAACATTTCCTGCCACGCGAATCTCATTCACTACTGCAAACGATGTTCTCGCCATTTCGCATCTGTTTGTAAGAAAATTGTTGAATTATAATTATAGCATTAGTTTCGAAACTTTGATGTTCTTAGTGGGAGCACATGTTAATGAGTTTTGAATTATAATACGGTTTCAAGAAAAACTCGCACACTTTCGCAACAAAATACAACACATTTGAATACACGTAAAAACATGTGAAAAATCAACATAGTTTTTTCATTCCTTTGGTCTCGGGTAGCTTTAGCTTTTACGGTGTTGCTCGATCCCCTTGCCAGCTACCATCTATCGCAGCTCAAACTACCATTTTTTTTCTTTTCTTCTTTTTGTTGAAATTTTCTCTTTTTTTCAGTTTCCTACTGGGATCATCGAAATATTCTTTTAAGAATAATAAAGAAGAGTAAAACCTCGTCATATATGGAAATTTTCGTTGAATAATTTGGAGCCGGTGTTTAAACATTTGTGTAAATGCAAATTTTGAAGCTCTTTTTCGCACAAAACTTTTGAGTTTACGAAACACTTCATTGGAAATCATTTGAAGCACTTCCACTCACAAATGCAATAATGTAAACAAATTGCTGGAAACTTGCATTTTAACGACGTGAGATAATTTAAAAAATGATATTGCCCAATATTTTTTATAAACAAAAGAATACAGCAAAATGGCTTTTAATGTTATCTTAAACAGTGCATTTCGGCTTAAATTTTAACAGTGTAGTCGGCAATATGTCAGCCCGCCTATCCGTCCGTCTGTCTAGCGGCTAAACCGTTCTGCCAATTTCTTCCAGAATTGATATTCACCAATTGATCTGGCTGATGTCACAACCTCTTGAATTTGAAACCGAAATTTTAATTTTGGGGCGTACTTTACTTTAAGCCCCTGGGATATTTTCAAAATTTTTAAAAAATGGCTCCAACATTTTTGATTTAAGTTTGTTATTGGATAGTGTGAAGGACGTTTAAGAGAATGGTGCAGGTCTCATGTTGGTTGTAAAGTAAAAACCCTGATTTTTCGAAAATTGCAAAAGGTCAATTTTGTCCACGTCTTTCTACAACTACAATTAAAAATATAGAGATTTTTTCCCTTAATGAAATCTGTTCCTTAACGATAATTTTGAAATAAGACCTTGTACAATTTTTCGAAAATTTGAGTATTTTTCGCGTATTTTTGCGTGAAATATTTGCATTTTTAAATTTAAAATTGATCTTTAAATTTAAAAAAATTCTCAAAAACGGCACCAGACATTTTGCTCTTAAGTGCAATAGCGCAGGTCTGATGCTCGTTTAAATGCCTGATTTTTGAAAATTGCAAATATTGAAAATTTTTCAGTCTTCTTTCAACTACAATTAAGAAGATAAACATATTTTCTTAATGAAATGTGTTCATTAAAATCAGAAATTCAAATAATGTCATATTCATTTTTTTTAAAAATAGTATTTTTGACGAAATTTTGTGTCAGACAATTTTTATTTTCTTTAAAAATTTTTTTCTTAAAAACGACACAAAATGTTTGATTAAATTTGGACCTAGGTAGCGTAAAGAACGTTGAAGATAATGGTAATTATAGGTCTCATGTTAGTTGAAATACCTGATTTTCTGAAAATTACAAAAATTAAAAAAAGTTCAGCATCTTCCTACAACTACAATTGTAAAGATACAATATTTTTCCTTAACGAAGTGTATTCATCAAAACAGATCGTTTTCGAAAATATGAGTGTTTTTTTTTGGTAATTTGGCGTCTATCATAGTCGCCCGCTCTGAGTTTCCTGCGCTTCAAGAACGTAATACACGTGATTCCAGGCAGTTGGGTGCTACGTAAGTTAGAATTTGTGTAGACTATCATTTCATATTTCTTTGTTCGTTTCTTACAATCGAACGTTTGTTATACGTTTACCAATTAATCTTTTAAAAATTATTTAAAACATATTTGATAATCCATATTTTTTATCCGTGTTGCGAGGAATATACAGTTGACTCCGGTTATAGTGAATTGTGGGGACTAATATTTTTGGTTCACTATATCGATTGAATAAATTGCGTTGGTTAGTTTATCGCATTTTTCTGCCAAAATACTTCTTGCAAACACACAAAACGCTGCACATTCAAACACCTTACTGAAGTAAGCCAGCGCCATGTTGCAACAATGCGGCTGAAGTCCAAAATTCTCCGTTCATCGTGAATCATACATCTTTATCCACACCGTCTGGTTAATGTGTGATTGAACATAGCACCCCAATCATTAGCCGTAGGAGGTCGGAATGAATATGTCACGTTCTTTAGCCGTTGTAATATAGCAAGAATACAGCTCCTTTGAAGATATATTTTAGTTTTTGTAACATCGTCTTTCGATCATGCTTTTTAGGCAAATTTGAATGTTTTTATTTTACATGTGTAAAGAATGGGTTATCATTTGGCCCTGATCAATTCAATTGGCCTCGTCTGCCTATAATGTACGTTCCTCTTGTAATTCATGGTTTAAATTCTTGTGTATTTCGTTAATTTTTTGTCTGCGTTTCGACCTTTTCTTATTTAAGGCAGTACGTTCATTAAATTATTTAGTTATTTTGTGCAGAAAATGGTTTTGTTTCCGAATATGACAAATTGAAGGTGAGCTACTTACGTGGATGTCAATCATCGTTCATTCAGGTTTAACTGGAGTGTAGAATCTATTGCTCAGAACTTGCCACTTGCTGACCTTTAAAGCAAGTCACAGTAAGGAGATAAATGTTTAAAGCGCTCATGACTTGCATATTTATTGATCAAATTTTTTTTACAACTTTTGTGCAAATTTTCAGGAAACTTTCAAACTTTTAATAACATTTTTTTCAGGATTTTTATACTTTCTTGAAGTTTTAAGGCGTATTTCTGCATAAAAATCTTTCTTTGAAGACAGGAGGAAAATATTTCTTTTTCGAATGTCAACACGTTTTTCTCGTACAAAATTATGTGAATAAAATATCTGACGAAAGTACTAATTTTTATTAACATTTTCGTGACCTAATGTGAATATTATATTATATTAAAAATCACATTAATTTCCGATTCTGGAGAAACTATTGTTATAATTATTAATTACCTATTAATCGTACCTATTGTTATAATTATTAATTACAGATGCATTCCTCTCTCTCTCCTCTCTCTGAATTGACAGTAAAATAATTTGATCACAATTTTTCCATGGCTATCATATGTTATTCTAATTCTACATTTAAATATGTAGTTGTTATTATCACTTCGTGTATTGGTTTGTTTCCACACAATTATTAACAAACTTCATGAATTATGCGACTCGTTGAAATTTAAATAGGGAATCCATTTGAAAGAAGGTCCTTCGACAATAGCTACTTACTTCAGGTTTCTGGAAGAAAATACCTGGGCGCCCGAAATCATAACAGGTTTTGAAGCGTTTGAATGGCCGTCGTTTGCGCTGTAATAGGAAGAATATACATATAATTAGGAGATTAGGCCACGGGCACCAAGTACCAGATACATTCAATCAACGATTTATCCCTTTAATCTGATGTATTATCAATGTATAATGAGCTTGTTTTTGTCAAGGAGGAATGCAATTATTGTAATCTTCGTCTGGCCGGACTTATGATTACTGTAATTCCATTAATAACATGTTTCCCCTCCTTGTCGCTGTTCTTAGCTAGAACAATTGCTTTTCTTTGAAGAACTTAAAACAACAATTAATGATGATAATAAATACTAATAATTCTATGAACATACGACATTCCTCGTATCTTAAACGCAAAGGTTGAATTAAATATTTCATTAATGGTAAATATCTTTTCTGAATAGATGGATTTCATAACCCATTTGGTATGAAGTATGGCAAATATTTCGTATGAAGTAACATTGCAGGTAGGGGCTGAAGGGGTCCGCTTGCTGATCTTCATGTAGAGAGGGGACATTCCTTTGATTAAAACTTATGGAACAATACTGATAGAATGCAAAGAGACACTACCAATGTATTGGAAAAATACACAAGCAAGGTGTAAGATAATTGCTGCCAATAATTCATAGACACGTGGGTATGTATGAGATGCGGCTTGACGAAGAGGGTACCCTGAAGCCGGAAATCGCCTGGTGGCGAGAGAAAGGAAAACACAGGAACGCCGCACAGTAACCCATAGCAAGCCAGTCCACGCACAATATTTCCGGGACATCAAAGGGAATGCAGACGGTAACCTCGCCTGAGGCTGGCTGCGGGATGTCTCTTGAAAAAGAGCCCAACGCTCTGATCCTAGCAGCCTAGGAACAGGTCTTCATGACGAAAGCTCTTCAAGCCATGGAGACTAAACGATTGAAGCAAAGGAAATAAGACTACATTTAACGGTAAGAATAGACTTTGTGAGCAACGAGACGAAACGCTCAATTACCTAATTAGGGTCTGCAGAAAGAATTCAGTCTTATCTCACCATTCTACTAGATTTCAGACAACTGGTCAATGGTGGAATTACAACCCGAACAAGATGGTCGAAAACAGCAACATGAGACTGCCCTGGGATTTCAAGATACAGATAGACGTGGTTGGATAATAACGTGCCTGATCTCACCGGCTTTGATAAGATGTTTATAAAATCGTAACATTAATAGAATAAATGCTTGAAATGATAATAACAATAATAATAACAGTAGTTCAGCTCTATTATTTTGTATTATTCAAGCCAAAAATAGATTAACTTTCTAATTACAGAAGTACGAATTTATTTATTTTCTTATATCTAAAAAGGTGAATTAAACGAAATGAACCGACATCGATACCACAAAAAGTGGTGTATGGATAGATATTTCAGGCTCTTCTTCAGGATTGTCGCAGTATCCTTGCAAAGTTTGGTAAAGATTGATGCAACACAAATGCGGAAAATAAAAGATTTAAATAATGTTGGTAGATGCACCACGAACATTATTTTCCGCCTGTCACTAGGAGCAGATTCGTTTCTTATACATCGCTAGAGACAAGGAGCGGTGCGGCAGAACTGGTACTTCACAGATTTGCTAGGGGCCTGTAGCAGTGCGTAAGATAAAACTTTTTAATCTGATAGAAATGTACTGTAAAATGTAATGAAAGAAAACTGTAGTATTTTATTAAACTTTGAACCAATTATATTAAAAATAATAAATTTAAACACCGTGGCTTGTATAAAATTGATATTTTTCCTCTTTGGTAATATCTTTTGTAAAAATCTTTTGCGGGACTTCGCACAATGTGTAATAAAAACCCAGATTGGTTTCTACAATACATATTCGCTCCATGGTTGCACGCTGAATATTCGACAGGAATATTTTTTAAAAAAATGCCTAATGTTGGAGAGAAAAGAGCCTTCAAAACGTTGTGATATGTAATAAACAGACATGTTACAAGTGTAATAGTTTTCCTTCACGTATTTCAGTTCTGATTGTCCCAAATAAGTGTAAACTTACGTAATTAAAAGGATAATCTTGGACAATGAAGCGTATTTAATATATCTATAATTTCCGAACGCTTCAAAGTTTTCAAGCGCTATTTAGCATAGTGCGCGGGGAAAACCTGACTTGTAAAATGTATATATGCGAGTTTGCGTGAATGCCTTATGAGGAATTAATTGCAAGCATTCTGTATTACCTAATCTAGGGTGTCGATTTTTAAAACATTAGTGATGGCGTCGTTTGTGGTCATCGCTACTCGTGATTTAAATTTGGTGCCGGTAAATCCGCACATGCTGTATACAGATAATTATGTTTACAGATTAATGCCAGCAACATGATGTTGTAATGGGAATATCGAGATAGCAGCAAACTTTGCCACCATAGGGAAGACTTTCTATGTAGCATGACCACATGACTTGTTAAGTGTGCGACACAAATTCACATGATTTCACTCGTTAATTGTGATGGAACAGCGTTTTCCGCTATTACTTTCGAGCAGGGATTCCTAACTTTTTTTATTCATTCACCCCCTTTAAAAGAACTGTTGGCTCCATCGACCCTCAACGTCTTTCTCCATAACATATCATCCATACTCATGACCAGTGGTGGCTTTGGCTAGGAGGTTCAAGGAACACTGCCATCTCAAATAATGCACATGCATCTTTCCTTTACTTTTGTATAGTATTTGATGTTAATGTAATTGTTCACCACGTTATTCTCCTATTTCAGAATTCAAAAAGCCCGACATTTCATGTCCCGTGTTTTCCTTCATTGGTTAGGGATAGTTGAGAACTGTGTAGCAGTATTACAGTGTAGCCAAATTTGGTGCTGTTGGAAGCTCAATGCTTTGGAGTTGTGAAAATCGCAACATGGGACTTGCGTATGGCGTCTGTCTGAGGGCGCAGCCCGGAAGCGGCGACTTGAGTACTGGGAAAGGTTTTCTTGCAGGATGTCTAGAGCTACCTATTGACGAGTTTTTGAACCTCGTCTCCAAATACGTTTCCTCCGATTCTCCTACAGAGTGCAGTAATGTACAAAACTTATTCCGTTTTGGAAGACAGTTTCGTCCACCATGACCTACACTATATTCACTGTTTGCTTACATCTGGTTTGCATATATCCATTAATGAATTTTGTGCTCTCCTTCTCACAATTATCTCCGGAGCCGCCACTGTTTGTCACGCAAAGAATGTACCATAAATGACTTAAAGATAACAATTTCTTTTACCAATATTTTGGTAAATATCTAGATTTACAAAATATTACGATATGCCCTCATTTATTAAAAATGGAAGAACAGTTCTGTTTGCCGATAACACGAATGTTCTTTGCAAAAAAGTATCAATACAATTTCAGAAGTTTCAAATTAGTTTTGTAATAACAAATTAATAGTTAACGAAGGAAAAACTGTCTCAATGCAATTGCGTTTCAAATCGGCAATCGTATGCTCCATTGAAAATGAACGATATGCAATTAGCTGATGTTAAGTTAACAACATTTTTAGGTCTCTCAATTCAATCAAACCTCAAATGGAATGTACATATAACAGAATTAAACACTAAATTAAGCTCATTATGTTATGCATTCAGAATTCTTTCTAATTCTGTCAGCCTTCATGCAGCTCGTCGCGTGTATTTTGCAAATGTACATTTCCGCCTGAGATATGGCATAATAGTCTGGGGAAGTTCATCCTTTAGTGCCCAGACATTTCGATTGCAAAAGAAAATTATCCGAATAATGAAAAAATGCCATCCACGTGAACCCTGCAAGCCTCTTTTCATTGAGCTTGGAATCTTACCATTGCCTTGCCAATTTATTTACGAATCTGTAGTATTTGTCAAAACTGACTTAACGGTGGGAACATATTTTCATGTAATACTGATATTTATAGTTACAACACTTGACCTAGAAATCATGTTCATCAAGTGTCAGTATCAACAGCTCACTACAAGAAATCCACATACAATACATGTACGTTAATTTACAACGCATTTACAGATGAAATTAAACAATTAAAATTGGTACACAAATTTAAGTTAAAAGTAAAATCTTTTCTGCTGCAAAACTGTTTCTATACAATTAGAGACTATACTGATTGTCAAAAAGAAAAATAATGTTTACTTTAACAAAACCAAGATATAGTATAATGCATTAGTTTAAACTTGCATTGTATAATTTAAAAAAAAAGACTCAATATGCCTGTAACATGTACTTCAGCTTCCGGGTCAATGACCACCATCTGGATCGGGTTTTTGTCGTTTCCCTGATCCATTGAGCAAATGCTGAGATGGCTCCTTGATTTGCTTCTGGGCGTAAATGTAGCTTCACTATGCGCAAGTTTTATTGAACTTTTCTTTTGCTTGTAGTGGTAGTAGAGCTTAGGGTGAGTTTCTATTTTGTTAACAATACATAAAAATCAAATCCGTTCGTTCGTTTACCGTTACCAATAAGTTTTCTATAATTCAGGAACGAAAGTATCTGGTTTTTGAAATATTAATCTCTCGCTTTTTAAATTTATTATTATTATTATTATTATTATTATTATTATTATTATTATTATTATTATTATTATTATTATTACTATTATTTTTTCATCTTTCAACTATTAATACTTAAATTGTTGGGAAGGGATTCAGAAACTCAAGAAAGCGTGCGCAGATGATTTTTCCCCCAAACGTCACAGTTTTTTACTGTTTTTGACTAAAATAAATAAATAAATAAATACAATAATGGAAGACGCTTCGATGCGGCAGATTCGGCAATGTAGGCCGGGAACCAGCAAGAAAAAGCACGTACATGTTGATAAGCTATATACCACGGACACAGTGACAAATTTGATATCTTTGAATCAGAATAGCGGCTACTTAGAGGCGCCGAAACCATATACAAGGTCATAATAGGCAATACATTTTTTTTCTTCTACGATTAGACAAAAAAAAAAAAGCTTTGAACTCATACAACAGGGTGTACAAAAATTACACGTTGAATTCAATATGGCGGATAGTTTAAGACGCCACATTGTTATGGCGTAGAACTATTTCACACTTTGGTTATCTAATGAACAACATACAACAAGAATTAGCTGTGTACTAATTTCCCAAGGGCATAGTTTTTTTCGATACATTAAAAAAACTGTGCCGCGTAACGCCGACACCTACGGACCGCTATATTTGCGTTTCTTAATTATTCATATCACTATCTTCTAAAAACGTTTAGTTTTGAGTTTATCATACGCGTTTGTTCTTCCTGGCTCCCGGTCTAATAGGCAGCGGCGCGAAGTATTGTGAAAATGCCGTTGTTGAAACCACGCGTTTTATTTCTTTGTGAGATGTGTACTTGACATGCACAACTTTAAGACGTAAACGATGGAAGTGTGTTGAAGTATGTTCAGGGAGATACGAGAATGACCTATGCATGCACTACAGTAAAATAGTATATTTCTGCGTATTAGATGATTCGATTACCCATGCTATTTCTTCCCACACTGTTCATCATATCATCATTGTTAAGATGTTTGTGCGTAAAGAGCGAAATCGGTGAACTAGAAAATTCTTAATTTATTCGCTGTTTTGCAGCTTCTGGGTCAATGAATCCCTCTCGATCAGCTTTTTCATCCAGTTTCCCTGGTCCTTTGAGCAAATGCTGAGATGGCCCCTTGTTTTCCTTTTGGATATAAATGTAACTTCATTATCTGTGAACGTCTTCTAGAATTCATTGGGAAATATAGTTATTAAAATTATCGTTTTTCCTGTTGTCGCGGCAGAAAGTATTATTCCTTAACAAAGGACATGATGAGTGATAAGCGCCCAAATGTTTTGCTGATTTACCCTTAAAAATAGATTTCATTTCATCGGAGTGAATATTTTGTCAACAATGCTTGCAAAAAATGCTCATTTTCTTTCTGTATTCAAAATTCAAGTAGTATATGACTTAGGGTTGGGATCACAAAATTTTGAAAACGTGCACAGAATTCACTTCTCCCCATAGCATGTCACATACAGTTTTTAACTGTTTTCGACGTAAAATAAATAAATATCTATCGCAATGGCCAAGTGCTGGTCGGTGGCTGTGGCTAATCGCGTACATTCACACGAGAAAAAGAAACAAACAACGCACAAAACAATAACCAACAAACCTACCTGACCATTGCAATGCTCACCGCAACGCTCCGCATCACTTGCTGAGTGCGCATACTCAGCTACATAAGATTATAATTATTAGGACCAATTACGACAGATGTACAAATTAATTGCAAATATAATTAAACAAAAACCTTTGCTAAAACAGCTGCTTGAATAATAAAGTTTTACTGTTTAGATATGTTTTTTAATAACTATTCATGGTGTACGGTTTTTGTGTAATTACTCAAAAATGTATGTATCTGTTATAATTGGGCCTGATTATATTAATATTAATGTTGATTTTCGAAGCAATACAAGATTTTATTCCATGCACGATGTAATACATATGCATAGCAATATACGATGCATAGCAATTCACGATGTTATTCTGTTTAGATTTTTTTAGTAACAAGTATTTTATGTAATTAATGTTTTACTGTTTTCTGTAATTACTCATATATAGTCTATTATAATTGAGCCTGATTATATTAATATTAATGTCGATTTACATAGCCATACACGATTTTATTCCAACCGCGCCGCGTCGTGTCCACTGTTTGTTCGGCGACCCTCTGCAACCCTCTGCGACCCTGCTCGCTTGCACCGTGCGGCTCGGGCCACTGGCCGAGGAAGCGAGTGCATTTCTCCGCAGGCGGCGCGGCGCGGAGGGGCTGGGTTCGCGGCCGCCGACCCGGTTGGGGCACACGCGCGCGGCGACCATGTGACACGCTGCGGTTTCTCTGCCCCTCCCCCCGCCCCCTGAGCCACGCCCTGGAGGATGGCGCAACCGCGCGGCGAGGCCACCTACGCGGCGCGGAGCTCCGCACAGCGGCCGCTGCGGGGATTTTCCATTCCACTCGATCTTGTAATAAACCTCTTAATTCGCGTGGCTCTCAACCGGTTTTTGGATTCAGCAATCACCCGAAATTCTTTTGACTGGACCTGCGTTGGAAATCCATGAAGAGGTGCTTATTTCGATTGTAACTATTATTATTATTATTATTATTATTATTATTATTATTATTATTTTACATTGTTTTTCTCGGTATTCACCGGATTTTTATTTGACTTTTTGTCGGGTTAATAACAAAGACACAGGTCAATTCATGTTTCGTCGCAATTTAGGAATTTTCGAACAATCCTGCATGTGTTTAAGATGATCGATTTTTGCATAATTTTATAGGTATATTTTGGTATTTGAATAAGTTCCAGATTTTTATGGATGTTATTTGGTATAACTCCTCTGCACGAAATGACCAGAGGAACAATATGAACTTTTTGGAGATGCCATAGTGCCTTGACTTCAGCTGCTAGTTCTGTATACTTTGTTATTTTTTTCTGGATGTGCTGTTTCAACTATTTTTGGAACAGTTATGTCAATCAGGAAGCCAATCTTTTGCCATTTGTCTACAAAAGTTATGGTGAATAGTTTTATCTGTAATAATTTCTCTGACATAGTACAACTTAAAGTTTGAATTTTCAACTATAGTATCGGGAACATATTTGTAATATAGGCAGGTCATTTCTTGTAGGTTGGATTTCGCTGCTAGTTTCTTTATTATTATTATTATTATTATTATTATTATTATTATTATTATTATTATTATTATTATTATTATTATTTTCTCAATGGAAATGAGAAGTTGATTGCGATCTAGTTGTTTGATGGTAAGCTGAAAAAACGTAGGAATACTAATTACAAATTCGTAGAATAATATTTCACCGTTAATATGATACTTCCTTTTGTGTCTTTCCCCAATTTGAATTGTATTACAAACAACTTCTGTAAATAAGATGAATATTACAATTATGAAATGATATTTTGTTAGTGAGCAAGAAAAGTGGCGCTAGTTAAAAATCGCCATTTTGTAGTTACTGGTATAATAGGATTGATTAGAAAAAAGTTCATAAAGGTGGTTCACGGGTCAGCCTGCAAACAGAGCAAAATACTTTGTCTTCGAGCACTAAATAAACATCTCAGCAAAATTAATTTATTATATAGACGAAATAGTCCAAATGTGTCCCTAGCTCTCACAAACCTTTTATCTGGATGGCAAGTTATTCCTTTTATCGTTATCCCATAACACACACTTGTCATATATTTAGATTCTTTTTTTCGTTTGGCATCGTTGAAAAAATGAAATTAATCAAATGATTAGACGAATGATACTTTCTGACTTTTACTACTTATAGTAAGCAAACAATTGTAGAAATACTTCATTATGTTCAGAAACGGTAATCAATTTACATAGG
Source organism: Teleogryllus occipitalis (assembly GCA_011170035.1). Lineage (NCBI taxonomy): Eukaryota > Metazoa > Arthropoda > Insecta > Orthoptera > Gryllidae > Teleogryllus > Teleogryllus occipitalis. The sequence goes on along the minus strand of BLKR01010672.1, from coordinate 14,309 downwards.
TCGTGAATGCTCTTTGAACTGTATTTCATGTTTCAGAGATAGAGAAATAAAATCTGCATGGATAGAATTTGGGTGTTTGTATGTATGTCTTCTGACCTGAGTATCAGGCACTTATACTGGCGATGATATGAATGAATCAGTGAAGGTTGATGGTGATGAATGAAACAGACACAGTAGCAAGAAAAGTGTCTTTGAAACTTTTTCACCCACTTTTAGAAGTTTACTATTTTTTTTCCGCAATGTGCATTACATATCTTCTTTATATTCAATTTCCATTTTAAATTACTTTTGGTACAACAGCTTTCAACATGCTTTCTCGCATTATTTGCAACATGCTTTCTCGCATTATTTGCAACGCTTTAGAAATATGCACATACATTGCAACTTCTATTTACCGATTCTTGTATCTACTGACTACAGGCTTCTTTGAAAAAACATCCCTTCGGCAAAAAGTATGAGATATTTGAATATGAAACATTTAATTTTGAAATTTTAATGATAATTGAACTTCTTCCATATTTTCAATGCCACTTGCTCTATTCGAGTAATTTTTTTTAATTATATCTTTTAGAGAAAATTTCGAAAATGTCGTTGGGGGTTATATAAATAACGCACCTCTTAAAAAGAAAAGATCCGTTTTAAATTTTCAGGTCCTTGAATCAGATGAGAGATCGGAGAATATTGGTGATTGGAATGAGACGTCACCTTTTGTTACCGAACTGTCATTGGTAATTGCAACACAAATCTTGAAAATGACCCAAATTGTATTAATGGATTTTAATGAAATCATTTGTATGCATTTCTGTGTCAGTTTTTCAGTTCATAACTTCAGTTTTTCCCATTCATAATGTTCTCTTCTCCTGATTTTTATCTTATTTTGAGATAATTTTTTAAAATTTTATTATTGACCCGTCATTAATGTCAATTCAGCATTTCATATTTTTGAGACAGTTTATTTTTGGTTCTATGAATTGCCTGTACGGTATAAATCTAAGAATTAGTATATTTACATGAAGAAAATAAAAAGTGTGAGTTATTGACTTTATTGTTTTATTTATAATTAATTTCTTGAAGTATTTAGAGTTTCGTAAGATCTTTTCTATACAAAGATTTGCAAATTATGATGGCTGCGAAACCGCATAAGTAAAAAGGTTTTATGAGAGACATTTTCTCGTTCTAATTTTTTCTTTATTCCCACAAATTTATATTTACTTCAATGGTGTTTTGTCTGGCAGTACATGAGTATGTGAATCAAGTACGTAATCAACGGCCAGGTACTTGTGAAGATGACAACCGAAGTGTCGTCTGGACAGGGTGAAGGCGGCAAGGGTTATGGGTGAGTGGGCGGATCTGTGACTCGCGGCGGTGGGGTTAGCGGTGACGAGCGCGTGGGCGTAGTGCCAGCATAGGCACGCCGCTTCTCTCAGCTGCGCCTGCTCGCCCCGCCCCATCTATCCACATGCGCCGAACCACACTCCTATCCAAACAACCCACCCTCCACCCACTCACCCATCTTCCCGCCCGCCCATCCACCTACCCAACCACCCACATGTCAATCCTCCGTCCTACCCGTCCACATGACCACCCAACCACCCAACCACCCACCCGCCCGCCTGCTCGTCCGCCCATCTACCCACCCACCATAATAACAGTCCGTCCGCCCACGCCAGCTCGTTCATCGTCCCACTCAGTTGCCCAACCGTCCACCTACTCACCCACCCGCTGGACTGCCCGCCATCCCGCCTGCCCGCCCGCCCGCCCGCGTGACCACCCGTCCGAAAACCCGCCCCCCCGTCCGCCCGCCCACCCACCCACCCACCCACCCACCCATCAAAACCCTTGCCCACTCACCCACTCATCAAAACCCTCGCCCATTCACCCACCGTAATAGCAGTCCGTTCGTCCGCCCACGCCAACTCGCCCGTCGTCCCACCCAGTTGCCCAATCCACCCACTCACCCACCCGCTGGACTGCCCCCTCTCCCGATCCTCTACCGCGAGCCGCCCCCTCTCTCGCCCGCCCGATCGGCCGCGCGGCCGCCGACCCCGCCAGATGCCTATCGCTGTCTCGCGCCACAGCCACAGCCACTGCCGCCGCCGCCGCCCCCACCTCCACCTCCGCCGCCGCCGCCGCCGCCGCGCTCAGCCTTCTGCCGACGCACTCGCGAGTTTTGCCTTGAGAAGGTCGCGCGCTTGTCTGTCTCTCGGTTGCTGTCACCCTGGCGGAGAGCGTCGATCGCGCAGTTGGTCAACGGTACGGGTTAACATATTTTGCGTAACTGCTGGATTTTGCGCGAGTTGGCAAGTTCGGTACGCTTTAGCGACTGCTGTACTTCACGATATGTCTGGGTCTCGGTTTCCAATCGAGAAGTGAACCAGTGGAATGACCTTCTATAGCAGAAAGGGTCAAGGCACGATTATCTGCTTTCTCAATCAAATCCGCCTGGAATGTAAAATGACGTTCCTATTTATTTATAAATTGTACGTTTTTTTTAAAACGTCGAATGTCCTTTTATATGTTATACTGTTACCAGTGTAATCACTTGTGAAACGAAATACGAATTTGGAAGAAAGTCGTTCATAACAACAGCCAGTAATTGTGGATCGTGCCGTGAAGGTAGAACGGAGTACGTAATCTGATCATAGGGCAAATAAAGAAACCAGATTGGTTGCAGTAAAAGGATATTAACTATCAAGGATTATCGAGGTCAGACAAAATAGCCCGATTACATAGCATTGTATTCTGAAAATATCTTAGTATTCAAAAAAGAAAATATGTGAACTAGATCTGAAGTACGAGAATAAAAAACGACCAACAGTTAACTTAAGAACAAAGTTGTTTGTACGGAAATTTATGAATAATTTAACACTACTTCTTTAGTAATGTTACATTACATTAGTAAAGACGCACTTGCCTTTTAGAGCATTGCTTAATTTTACGATTTTGCACCTCTTTATGAGAATTTTTTATTGATTTTATTCAAAGGAAGTATCTCATTTTTACTCAAAAAACTCTTTCACTGAGTAGGTGGATTAGAACTAATGCGAGTGGACCTCGGGAATGTGTACGAATACGCTCCGTGGCGCGATTGTGATTTTTCTATGTGAAGTGTCCTGCCGAGTTGATGCTTTCTTATAAATAATTTTTAATTAACACTTAATTTAAACTTTATTTTTATTAGATGATTTATAATTATTCAATTGTGACTTATTGAGTTATTGTAACTTGCTAATGTTCTGTAGATAAGGAAATTTGTAAAACTATTTTTGTGAATAGAATGTAATTGATTTCGAGTGTGCAGAAGCCAAATGATCACCCCACCCCACCCCCTTAGGTTCACCGCGAGTACTCAATGAATATTTACGCGTTAGTGCAGAAAGAAATTCAGAGGTGTGGTTTCAGTGATTCTAAGTGTGACTTACACAACTTCAAGGTACCATAAAGACGACTTATTGTCAACTGAGGCAAACCGGTGCGCTTACCAGTGCCCAGTAGCGACGTTTGAACGCTTTGCTGCGTGGAAGGAGAGGGTCAAGAAGGCGTTCGCCCGTGACCTGATACCGGTTCCATATTAAGAGAGACGAATGGTCGATTTAAATTGCCTTCCGAAAAAAAACCGCCCATTCTGTGACATTGTAACAGAATTTATTATGCTATTAATTTAAAATTAATGGTATAGTTTTTCAATGCAAATTATCTTGGTAAACTAAAGCACGATTCGTATCAAATATCTAGGCCACATAAAAAAGTAAATTGTAAAATAAGTAGAATAAGAAGCACCCGTTGAAAGTGAATTTAAAAATGCTTCTTTATGATGAAACTGGAAATAGAACATTTATATTCCATAATAACCTTGAAAATGTAGACAAGGATCTTATTTTGATCAACGAGTTTCCATGAGGTAAATAATTACGATTTATCTCCTTTCGATTTTTTGAATGTTTTCAACATTAGTTGTTGCATTGTGAACCATGATAACACAATTTTAACTTAAATTCTATTATTTGAAGGTGTCAGATGTATGTCTAGCGCTCAATTGACCTGAATGCAATTGGCAAGGCTGCTGTCCTCGATCGACTAAACCAGCTGTGAAGTGAACAACCCGAAGTTTGCGGGCTGCATGCGACGTGCCGATGTATTCTTAGTGGACTTCACGTGTCAAATGCAGAATAATATTTAAGAAGACTCCGGAAATTACAGCCGATCTTTTGACTTCATATTTCTTCAGAGGACGATCGAGAATGTCTAATGCTGCGTTTTGATAGAAACGGTGACTAAAGGAACATACCATTAACATTCACATACCAGTGGGTGTGTGCGGGTCAATTATGGATTCAGCTGAGTTTGTTTCCTTTTTCTTTGTTTAAGTAAAGGTACTGTTTCATCCATTAGGACTTGTATTATTAGAAAATTTCTTAACCATAAGTGATTGTTTCGTCTTTCAACTCTTATCAGAGGTTTATGAAAAAAATTAGAAACCGTCATACGTAAAATAATTAGAAAATACCATGCGCAATCGCTTTTTGAAAAATCCGGCATTCTCTTACAGCTATGTCTTCCCATAGACATGTTGCAATCTTATTGTAATATCTCTCGATTTAGATAACAGTTGTGCCATTTGAAGAACTATGTATATGTTGAACCAGTTCTTAAAAAAAGGACACGGTCATGTGTCCTTGCGGAAAGGATCACAGTACAGAAAATGTTCAAAATATTTACAGAAAGTGGCCGTACACCTAAGAAAATATGGCAAAAAAATCTTTAGAAAATAAACGAGATGTTAGAGAACTATGTAGATAACAGAAATAAGACTACAGGAAACCTACTTTTGATTTCCTCGTTTCATAAAATACAAAATATTACAAGCCTACAAACAAACAAAGGTTTTCTCTCTGTTTTTGAAAACGTAAAACATCAACACATCTATTTTTAACAAGAAAAATACTTCATTAAAAACCATGTAAAGGGTTCCCATTTGGTTTCATTATCACCCACCATGCCAATCTTCGTGGCAAGGATTTCAACTCTTTTGTAGAAGCGAAGTCAATTAAATTTTATTATTTTAGGACAACATGTTTAAGATTTTATTTATAAGACTCACTATATTTTCTATTTCGTATTCCAAGAACATACCACATATGATCTTTAGGATTCATGTCAAGGAATTGAGGACGTAAATGAATTTGTTTTTTGCGATGTAGAGCAGCCACAATCAATAATTGAAACTTTCACAGTGCCACAGTCGTGTTGAAACGCTAAGTTTTTTCCGAGTTCCATTTCCAACGCATTAACGAAGAGATTTACCTTTCAAATGTACATAAATATAATATGTTTCATCACAATTCACAAGTGTTTCATCGCATTCTTGCATCCCTAGACTATCTTGGAATCATCATTTTATTTCTTTGTAGGCACAATGTATTGAGGGTTCAGTTCTGTATTAAGGTTACGCCATGCATCGCCCATCGGAGCCAAAAATGTTTTTTTCTTGTTTGCTTTTTTCTGAAAATGTGACTGAATTCAGAAAGTTCGATCGGTACTGTTTTGCAAAATTTATTAACTGTTTCCAAATTATTTTACTCGTCTAAATCATTTCCCAAGCATGATACTTCCCCCCCCACACACACACACACACAAATATTGCGCACTGTACTAATACTTCAACCTCACGTTTTCTCATTTCCTCTCCGATTATCACAGCACTAATTTTGGGATTCTTCTTTAGTTCTCGAATAATATTAAATTGTTTATCTACTTCAATGAACATTTTTAGTCTACTAGTTCGGGGACTATTTATCGCTGTTTTATGAACACAAAACCTATCATTTATTGGTTGAAAGTTCTATTGACAACTTTAGATATATTTTGAAAATAGTTTAATAATAATTTATATTTTACGCTCGGCACATTTATTACATCCAATGTTTCGTTCTATCAGACATTTAGCTTCTGATGTAGTAGGCATACGATCACTTTTTGCACTAACTATATGCCTTCAAAAATAGGAAATATTTTAATGCAAACTTGCATTGTAATATGTTGATAAGTACATGTATCATTAGTTCTTAAAAATGCAAAATTTCTCTTCAATTATTTTACAATTTATTCTGTGGTCGTTGACCTGACGTCTGGGGGCGTTGATCCCCTCCCCAATGCTGTTCCCCGAGTACCAGAGATGCATGCTTTTGTTTGCTTAACACATGTTTTATGCACGCGTTCTTCCAATAATCAGCATTGTATTTGACACTGTGCAATAGGTTATAAAACTTTAGTTCGATTGACCTTGTTTCTTCAACGATCTGATGCTATTTTTCTTTCATATTCAGCTGCTCTCTTCTAGAGAAGACAAGCATCGCAAAGACTTGGACAATTCTATCTATGACTTGGAAAATTCATACATTTACTCAACTCATAAATGACCCGTGAACACTCAGTTTTATTGCGTGCCATATTCCGAGTTACCTTTCCATCAGACGTGCCGCGGCTCCGCGCCGAGAGAAGCTGGTAAAAAAAAAAAAGAGCTTCGCTGCTGAGATGGAATTTTCTTTCAGCTTGTTTACAGCTGCCTCCGCCTCGTCCTCTCCGCCGGCGCATTGTGCATTCCGGATTCGTGTTCGCGTCTTTCAGGCGAGACGCTTCCGCGCGGATTCGCGCTGCCAGCGCCGGAATCTCCTCTTTCATCGCACGTGCGCGCGCGCCGCCGCCGTCGCGCTGGAGGCGAAGTGGGGCCGTGGGTTGCGGCGCCAGGCGGCGACGCCTTAGGCGGCCGAAATATCGGTCGCCCGCTACCGGAAAACGTCCGACTTTTTTCATCGGAGAATCACCCAAATGTTGCACCCGAAATTATCTGATAGATTGATTGATTGATTTTTACGTGTTTCCGGGTGTGTCAACTGAGTTGATCATTAGTCCCGTAAGTGTAGTGCATGTTTTCCCCAGGTTATCTTCCCCCGATGGATGGCGAGATCCGGCGCCGTCCTACCGTCGGCTAGCGGGGTTTCCCCCTAACCAGGACTCTCCCACCAGCGGGGCACCGCCCCAGCCCGAACAAGCTCTAAGCTCCCGACCAGTCTCCCGGAATATGTGGTAGTGTTGTGCATGTTAGTGTAAGTGTGTGTGTAAGGGAGAGGATAGGACAAGGAAGAGAAAGGACAGCTCGCGCGCGGTCCGTTTGTTAGGGCACTGCTCCGGCATTCGCCTGGTGTTGATCGGAGAAACCAAGGAAAACTACCGATCAGAGCAGCCGGCCGCTAGAATTCTCCTCCAGACAGGATATCATCCGATTATGCCCGTAGTTTCGTAATTAATGTTTCAGCCTAAGCGGCGGTCACAGTGGGACCGATTTTGGTCGAAATTGCGGTTCGCCGACGTCGGACATTTGTCTCCGATTTGCCCGATTCTTTTAATTACGTGCTAGTAAATGGCAATGGGCAAATTGAGTTCGAGTTCAATATGCCAATTTCCATTTACTAGTACATGTTTGAACGCATCGGGAATATCGGATCCAAACGTCTGACATCGGCCAACCGAAATTTCGGCCACAATCGGTTCCACTGTGACCGCCGGCTTAGAGCGAAGAGAGGGGGCGCCGGAGACCTTGACGTGGGGGCGGGGCGGGGCGGGGCGGGAGGCGTCGTTGGTGGGGACGTGGTCGGATCTACTTGGATTTGAAGGGAGGTGGTGGGATATGACAGAGGTGGCGTGGCGTGACTTTGAAAGTAACGGTTGTAACGGAGCACTGAGGCGGGAGGTGGGGCTATATGTTATGGCTGGGTTAAGAAGTAGTGAAAGGTCCTTGAGATGGGAGAAATGGGAGGGAGATTAGATGATGTTGAATTAAGGAATTTATATTGTTGGGCGAATAGTAGCTTGCCGAAGAATGTTGAAACCTTGTGACGCGTTGTGAATGTTGTCATGGCGTGAATACTGACCTGTTGAATGTTCTGATTACAATGTCATTTTAATAGGATTGATATTTGCGGTAGGGAAGGAGTGTCTCGTAGGGACGGGGTCAAGTTTGAGAGAAAGAGAGAGAGAGAAGGTAGCAGAAAGCGAGAAATTAGAGAAGGCGAGGTAGGTGACATGCGCTCGGAGACTTCCAGGTTGGGCGTGGTGTTCTCTGTCGCAATGTGGCCATGTGGGTGGCGTAATATGGGCAACGAGTCATGACATGTGATGTGGAAAGTGACTAGTATAATGGAGCTCGCGTGCACTGCCAGCTAGGACTACTGTAAGTTGCGCTCAGAGTGGAGGGAATTTTCTTACACTTAGCAATAAGTTAAAAACAGCGTAATGGCGAGAAAGTTTGTTTTCAGGTAGGGCGTGATAATTGCATTCTTTGGTAAAATGTTGTTTGCTTTTTTGACAAATATTGGTAAGGAGTGATAAGAAAAAACGGCCTGTTTGAAAGTTAAAGAAAATTCAGAAAGGAAACTAATGTCAGTGAAGCCACTGACAAATGAAGGCGAAGAAAAATGGTGATACGGGATATTTGACATGGTAAGAGTACTAAAAGAAGCAATATTTCATGAAGCAAAGATGAAGAGCTGTTGGTTGCGAGGAGTAATGGAAGATAAGGTAAGGAGCAAAGGAATGAAAGGTGGGTTGAGTGACGGGCGTGGGAAGAGAAGAGTGTGTGTGTGTGCGTGTGTCTGGGGGGGGGGGGGTTGTGGGAGAACGGAGGCTTATAAGTAGACGTCCCTTGTCACCTGAGTTGATAGCGCAATCGGCGGCCATCTCTAGTTCACAGGGTTGGGAAAAATACTTTAAATTTACTTCATCAAAATATTTTATAAATAAGTATTTAAATACATACACAAAATACATTCGGACTTGATATGCTAAATACACATATATTTAAAATACTTCAAATACTCAAAATTCTGTAAATATATAATAATTTTGTATCGTATATTTTTATTGCAACAATATATTGTAATTGTCAATTACAGTAAATTAGTAATTGACAGTCATGCAAATTTCTGAATAATAACTACTCTAATGGATTGTTACAATATGTATAAACATTTTCAAATATAAAATGATATCAAAAATATGTCTAACGCAAGGAAATAGAATTTTCGTTTAAAATGACTAATTTTTCACACAAATCATCAGACAATAAATCCCTAGTCGGCGAATGTATAAAACCTGCAAAGGAAAACTCATTCGACTGGCGTGGACGAACATAATCTAGAATTATAACGAATAAACGCCTTTTTATTGTCGGATAATTGTGCAGCAGTTTTAATGATCTAGATTTATAATTTAAAAATGAAGAGAATCCAAATTCATCAGCTGAAAGGAGCTTTTCAGTGAGGTGCATTCACTACCGGAATCAAAAAGAAATTATCCTCGTTCCAAACTATCTTCTTCTTCGTCTGTATTTGAAGTATTTTTTAAATAAACCTGCTTTATGTATTTAAATACACCTCTAAAATACTTGCCAAAAACTCAAAAATACAGTTTTTCAAATCCAAGGATTTAAATACTGCCCAATCATGCCAGTTCATCTCCATTTCCCTCTAGCGTCCATATTCTCTGAAGACAGTGCGAGATTGGGCAGACCAAATAGATTGTAGGAGTTGAATTTACGTTAGAGTGTGGTCTAACGAATGCAGTGGCATGTGGCAAGGAGATGACATATACTGGGGATGTAATTGTATTTAGAGGGAAATGGATTTTTTTCGTTTCGGCGAAATGCAGCAGGTCGGAGAGAGTTTCAAAGGAATGAGAGCTTCGAGGATACTTTGTAGGAAAGAGACGAAAGCGTTCTGAAAATGTAGCAGAGTCAACAGTTTGAATCATTTTAGAAGCGTCGTACCAACTACGGTGCAGACATGGATAATCACGCTTACGTGACTTGCTATTAACTTAGCATATATTTCTCCCCAAAAGGGAGTGTTTTTTGCCAATCCAAAACGGTCATTGTAAAGTGAACTAAAAAGTGTGAAAAGGTGTGTATTTCACACGCCAAGAGGAAAATCTCGAGAAAGTGATTTTTATTTAGTTAACTTAAAATTCCTTATTTCGAATATTGATGGTCTATAGAATGAGAAGCAGCAGTTCCCCAATTCATCGAGGCAATGGAAACCATTGCCTGTAAAAATATAAAAAAAATTCATTATGAGTTTTATAAGTAGAAAATACAAGAAACAAGCATGAGACAGCCATTTCATTTCTTGTATCAATGATTTACTGGTTATTTCTACCGTTATAAAACATTTTCAAATTTTATTCCGTTTCTAACAAAATTATGATCGAAGTTCTTGTCATTTGAAAACCGTGTTTCATTAGTTTCCACAGAATTGTGAATTCTCTACGATTTGCAAAAGACCAAAGAAGTGCGTTAGTGTATTAGAAAACTTAGAAAAAGGTTAATAACCTGGTTTTATTAAATGAACTTCAACTACAACGTATTCATAGTGTAGAGGCCACATCGAAAGCTGTTAGATATATTCATGTGGCAATGACGTCAAGATTATGTACTGGTAGTTTTTACCCGCCTCATTTCACCATGGCATGCTCGTAAGCGCTACTAGTGGCTAATTCAATTAGAGCGATGGCGTTGTCGAACCCTGCAGCAAAGTGTTCGTCAATCAATATGAAATATTTTGATTCTGTAAACTGGAGAGCAGTGCAGAAACATGAAAGCAAAAATGTTAACAAACATTACAACAATAATTTTATTTGAATTTGTTTTCCTTATCCTTGCCTAACCGTATGTTCCAGAGTCACTTTCACTACTGTTCTCTTGTTGTGAGGTGGTAGGCTGCGTGTATGGCATGTTTCATTGTGGCACCAAGTCTCATTGGTGGCAGTTATCTTGGCATCACCGCCCTATGGAAAAGCGGTGAGCAGTGTGTTGCCGTAACAAGTTTTCTTCTCCCTCTCATATAAATATTTCAAAATGTGACTATCATTATACTCATCACGTCAATCGCGACCTATGTGTAAATGGAAGCTCGTAATGTAAGATTTTCTCCGCAGCCTCACAAGTAAGAAACTACTTTAGTTATCCAACGTCATTTTGAGGCCGGCATTGACATATCCGAGAGTAAGAGTTCTAACTCGAGAGCTGATGCGAAGTTACATAAGTCCTGGCACTTCACAAATGTAATTGGGAATGTGTTCACTTCAAGGTCTGTGCACTGTTGACTCGTCAGGTGCAATAATGTCAGGTACAGTTGACAATCATGAATATTCAGTTACTTTGTTGTTATTTTTTCGGAAGATATCGGGTTGCTACACCGGTAGCGGTAGCTCAGTGCATCAACTGATGTCACTGCAGCGTCTCTAACCGGGAGGTCCTAGGTTCGAGTCCTGACGGCGGCAGGATTTTCGACACTAGCTTTTCAGCTAGGTCGAATTCAGCTGCTGTCTGGAGGAGAATTCTAGCGGCCGGCTGCTCTGATCGGTAGTTTTCCGTGGTTTCTCCGATCAACACCAGGCGAATGCCGGAGCAGTACCCTACCAAACGGGCCACGGACCGCGCGCGATCTGTCCTTCCTCTTCCTTGTCCTATCCTCTCCCCTTACACACACACTTACACTAACATGCACTACACTACCACATATTCCGGGAGACCGGTCGGGAGCTTAGAGTTTGTCCCGACTGGGGCGGTGCCCCGTTGGTGGGAGAGTCCTGGTTAGGGGGAAAGCCCACTAGCCGACGTAGGTCGGCGCCGGATCTCGCCATCCAGCGGGGCAAGATCACTGCCATCTCCCGAGAAAAATAACATGCACTACATTAACGGGACTAATGACCGAAGTAGTTGACGCGCCCGGAAACACGAAAAAATCAATCAATCAATCGGGTTGTTACACTGGCTGAGTTTAGCTCACAGAGAACATTGACGCTCACTGCAGTGGCTTTGATCGGGAGGTCTTAGGTTTCGAGTCCCTATTTTCGACACTAGCTAAATAGCTAAGTAGAGCTCAGCTACTGTTTGGAGCAGAATTATAGCGGCCGGCTGCTCTGATCGGTGTTTTTTCGAGGTTTCTCCAATGAACACCAGGGCGAATGCTGGAGTGATACCCTAACAAAAGGGCCACGGACCGCGCGCGTTCTTTCCTTCCTCTTCCACGTCCTATCCCCACCCCTCACTCACTCACACACATACATGCACTACACTTCCACATATTTGGAGAGAGAGAGGGAGAAAGAGGAAGAGAGAGGGAGAAAGGCAGGGAGAGGGAGAAAGAGAGAGAGAAAGTGGGAGAGAGAGAAGAGAGAGAATTCATCGAAAGAACTGGAAGAGGGGTACACGTAGGTAGTTTCAAGTATGAAGATAAGAAGGAGATTCAACTCGGGTGATGCGAGTATGTTTGAAAACCATCCGCAAGGAAATCAACCGTCAGCTTTCGGAGACATTGCACAATAAATGAAGGAAACAATCACGGTGTTTTTCGACAAATGACCGCCAATTTCGGGATGTGCACAGGAAGTTGTTCATGGTGACAGTTTTCGCGATTCTAATGTTCTATACATATGTAACAATAATGACATTAATATGGTATGTCTGTATTGCACGAACAATTGCTTGTGTGGTAAAACAACAGTAGTGGTCACAGTTAAAAATATTTTCGTAGTTATCTGTAAATTCTTGGGCTGTAGCACCGAATTCGTTTTGTGACTTTCAATGTATACCTCTTTCTTAATATATAATACCTCTATCTGAATAGATCATTTGCCTAAAATGGTCAATTTTTAATTCGTTATTTTTTATCAATTCACTTTCATACTTCGATTTTGTTCCCACTTGAAAATATAAAAATGTTGGCTGTGACTCAGTAATGGCAATTCACATTCTACCCGCTTAATTAATTTAAGACCAAAATTTCGTAAAAAGTACCGGTTCATATTACATTCTAGAAATGCCATTGTTAATCAAATGTTTTCATCTTATTCTTTAAATAGAAATTAAGATAAAAGAAATAAATTCTTCGTACTAATCCTCACGAATAGAAGGGAATAGCTCCACGTTTTGCAAGTTTGAAGCAAGTGGGAAGTCTCCAGTTCTTATTTTTCAAATTTTGAGCTTAAAGAGGCCACTATTTTCGCAGCGGCCGCGACTGATGTTGCTCCACAGTAAATTTAAGTGTGTGATCGTGTAGAAACATACAGGACCCGGCGCGACGCGGCAAAAACTAATTTTATGTATGGCTACGTGCATGAGCACGAACCTAGCGGTGCGGCGCGGGGTGATTTAAAACAGAGAAGTTTGATTTTTTTCCCTATTCCCACGATCTCAACCCGCAAGCGTGGATCATGAATGAGGAACTGTTAATTAATGAAGCGTTTTCGTGGCGGCCAATTTGGCAGAGCGCCCAAACACCATCTGATCTGAGGTGTACACCAGATGTGAAAAGAAATTCCCCAGACAAAGGATTTTTCAAGTAGTATTTATTTTTTATTTTCTCGTTACTCATACATTTTCTGTCCTATTTATATTCGCACGTTTCTCATTATAGAAGTTTGGGAAATAGATGGTGATATGGCCCATGCTCCTCCAACACACTGCATTCACCCCGTCCACTTAATAATTACCACTTAATAATTTCCATTTTAAATACATATTTTAATACAAACATAACTTTCGTGCTTTCGACAGCGTCATTTTCATCTATTCGCGCCAGTTCGCGTTGCGTGGCTTCGCGTCCTGTATGCGCGATTGAATCTGAAGCGCCGCCCCGCGCCCCGTTCATCGATTAGTTTATTCCAAGCGCGTCAACTGCTTCGGTCATTACTCTTTAAGTGTAGTGCGTGCTTTTCATTTGGGAGGTAGCGGTAATTTTGCCCTGCTAAATGATAAAATCTCGCGCCGACCTCACATCGACTATGGTTCCCGCACCAGGTACCTCCCACTATCGGGGCACCGCCCCAGCCGGAACAAGCTCTAAGCTGCCTATTGGTCTCTCGACATGTGCGGTAGTGTAGTCCATGTTAGTGTAAGAGTGTGTAAGTAAGGGATGAGGATAGGATCGCGCGTGGTCCGTGGGCAGTACAGTACTACTCTCGCATTCTCCTGGCATTGATAGGAGAAACCACGGAAAACTACCGATCAGAGCAGCCGGCCGCTGTAATTCTCCTCCAGAGAGCGACCGAACTCGACCTACCTGGTGTCGAAAATCCTGCCACCGTCGGGACTCGAACTTACGACCTCCCGGTCAGAGGCCCTGCAGTGATATCAGACGAGGTCCTGCTGTGACATCAGATGTTAGCCACCTCTCCAGGCCCGCCCCTTGTGTGTTTCCACCCATTGTCTTTATGAGCCAGTGGAGCGCCTCGTTTTTGGAAGCCGGCGGGCG
>BLKR01010671.1:47500-49091 GCA_011170035.1 Teleogryllus occipitalis | reverse complement strand
GATAGATATCTTCCTATCAATTATCTATTCCTTGTATGTAATATTTTTGGTTGTTCAGCAGTGACGATCAAGTTTTTTATCATGTTTACGATATAAAATATTTCAACCAATTTCAAACGTGTTCATTTGAAACCTTTTACATTCTCGCCCTTACTTCGTAAGAAGAGAAAATATTGTAATCGTGAGCCAGGAAATGGCAGAAAAGTCTTGCCTGGCTCTGGTAACGAAAAAACGGATAAATGGTGGATAAATCCTGCTTCTATGTACAGTAAATTACTCTCTCTAACTCGCTGTATATCCAGAATCCCTGTTTTGTGGGTCCTTGAAACCGAAAAATTTATTGATGACAAAACGCCTCTCTGCCGTTTATATGTACATATCTCCCTCTCTCTCTTTATATATATATATATATATATATATATATATATATATATATATATATATATAGAGAGAGAGAGAGAGAGAGAGAGAGAGAGAGAGGGGGGCGGGGAGGAACCTTCGAAAATAAGCTCTTAAGACAATTTTAAGCATGTTTTGTCTAATACACTACTTGGATTGTCTGAATGTTTGAGCCCCAATTAGCACTCAAAAGTAGTTTTAAAAAAGTGGTTTCTAAGCAATAATGTGCATTGCTGAAGCATCGAAACCTTCCAGAAACAGTAAATTGTACAGTAAATTGAAACAGAAACAGTAAATACAACTTCTACTCTACCTATTTTGTTGTAACTACGTCACGCCGGACACTAGCTTTTATAACAGCCTCTATAAAATATCCTTTTCATGACGTCAGGAACTCAAATATGCCAGGGATCCAACTAGCAGAAAGCACCAAAAGCTATTTGTATAAATCTCCACAGGCTATTTAGTATATTAACATCTCGTTGACAGACTTCTCATGAAGTTTGATTCTGAATAAAAATTGTGAATAAATAAAAGCAGGACGTACGAGTAATTGTAATAGTGAATATGTAAGGTACATAACTACGTAAAGATTCAGTAGGTCGATTTTTTGTCAAAAAGATATTGTGAATCATTTTCAAGCTTCACTTCGTATTCCTGTTTTCCGGCTTATGCTTCATCAGATTTTCTTCTGGTAACTTACTTTAATTGTTTTCTTTTCAAATGTTGTCAACCAGGCTCATTGACACATTTATTCTTATTCCTAGTATATAGAGTAAAAGAGAGGGGTAGGGGTTCTGTATATCAAGAAAACGTCCGCACGTTACACTTCTTTCCCATACGTCACATCGTGTTTTTACCATTTTTGATGATGCATTGAATTCACCACCCACCAGCATCACCAACCCCGGCCACAAAAGCGCTATCGCTTGGGGCTTGTGCTTGGGTTTGGGCTTGCGCTGGCAGAGAGGCTTGCGTCTGGATCCGGAACTCGAAATGCACGGGGGCTAGAAACAATTACTGCAGTCAGTGGGAAGTCTGAGAATCCTGCCAATGTTCACGTACGTACATCAGTTGTCAAGCGGATCGTTTTCTTGGTGGTGTAGTCATGAGCTGCGAAATTCTTGGATAACTTAAAATAGGTCTTTTTCTTTGTTCTATTCAGTCCCTTAAATAATGCAATAATCCCGCC